>JAAAYG020056946.1:0-10394 GCA_009936455.2 Tomocerus minor
CCAATTTCAAAGTTTTCTATAAAAAGGATTTATGTATTCATGTGGAAATAGCGGGATTGTAGTTTTCTGAGGTCCTTGGAGTAGGAATAGTGCAGCATAGTGGTGAATCTGGTGAAGGGACCAGTGAGACGTCTGCATAGTGTATGCATGCACAAAGAGCCCTTACTCTATTTATAGTCTGCATCATGCTCGTAGGATTTTCGAGCAAATATTTTCAGTAGGACGTGCATGGAGAAGGAGGCATTTGCGGGATGAAAGGAGTGCCGGAAGGAGTAGCACGGCAATTACTCACTCGCATGCATAAACTCGAAGAATGAGCCTCATTGTCCAGCCAGGTTGGCGTAGCAGTTGGAGAATAAGCTAGGCTGACCCACCTCGTCGAGCCTCCAGGAACAGATGCGAGCTATGCAAAGAGAAACACTGTGACAGGAAAATTTCCTACTACCTTGTTCTGCAGATTAGTCCATAGGTACTCTCGGCATTGTCCAGTCAGATGTATGCACACATACACAGAGCCCTTATTAATACATGAGAGTGAGTCATAACTATAACATAACCGTATACAACCTACTTCATGCTCTGCGATAACGTGGCCACATATACATTTATGATAACTATACCGTAAATACCTCAATACACGCACCCCTGTTGCATCTCTTCACCGAAAATTAATTTTTGTAATCTACGTTACAATTCAGCATTTATTTTTCTTGAAAATAATTAATGCTCCATAATTTTCTACAGAAGTGGCCGAGTCGGCACTTATATTTTTAGTCAACATATTATGTGACATTAAATGAAAATTCAAAATTCGTAGTTTTTATAAACGTTTTGAATTATGCTATGTTGCTTTATGCAAAATAATTTTGTTTTAAGTATTTGTCCCCTGATGTTTTCAATTTTTGAGGATTCTGAATATCATTGTGTCCATCTGGTATTTGTAAGTAAAAATCCAGTGATGTGCGTCATGTGTTTTTGTTTGAGAGGCGGGTGTTTAGTTCTGTTTTTACGCTCTGTTGAGATGCGTAGTATGGAGGATAGGATTTGGCATTAAATTATGTATAGATTGGGCATTAGGGCTATAGTGGAATTGGGGCATGGAGAGGAGATTGAGTATGAACTGAATGAATGGATGACATAAAGAACTCATTACTGGAGTATTCAAATGGCTATGGCCATTGGGTTGAAGTGGCTGGCTGGATGTTTGGTGCGGTGTGTCCTGTGGCTATTCCCTGCTTTCCTCGCCTCTCCTCATTTCAATTCATGGATGAAGTGGACTCGGCCGGAGTCATTTAAAGCGCCCGACGACGATGACGCTCCGGTGGAGGCAAATACCCGATTCCAATGCGTCTCATTAGCTCCATTACCAAAGTGTGTCACATCCATTTTCCATACACTTCCGATAGACATACCAACTCCGTCCATACACTCCCATCACATGCATACTCCCATATTCCATCATATAATATACATTGTTCCATGCGCTGCTCGAAATATCTACGTATTCTCCTATTCTCGCAATCAGTAAATTCACTTCAACGAAAATTCACCGTGAAGGTCAAGGAAAAACCAAAACAGAAAGGAAAGAGAGAAGGAAGAGAAACTAACTTTTGGACAATTGACCAAATTGTATTTACATTAATACACTAATTGCATTAATTATATTATGTACTAATTGTATTAATACGCTAATTGTATTTGGGCAATTGACGAAAATTGTGTTTAGGGAAATTTTTAATGTCAACAGGGAATTTTTTTCAGCCCAGCAATGAGAAAAAGATTTTTCCACCAGCGGCTCTATGTTCATGCAACTGTGTCGCATGTACTATACACACACACAGTGATTGTTTGTGAACGCGCATACATAAAAGTTCAAACTTTTCATGAACATGAAAGGAACACGTTCCGTTCTCATATCCCATGAGCTCACAACAACAACTGAACTTTTTGCACACATAACTAATAACCCATTCACCTTTGCAAAACTAACTAATATCCAGAACATAGACACAATGAGTGAGCAGAGCTTGAATTTGGAATGGAAGGTAGAAAAGATTTCCAGTCCTAATAGGCTACTAGGCTCCTTTTAGTTATTCACTTGAATTCAGGACGAGACATGATTGGGATTTTGAAATTGAGAGCACTGCTCTAAGAATAGGAATTTGAATTAAAACGCAGAAGCAGAAAACAATAGTAGTAGACATTCTTTATTTATCTTCTGTGAGCTACCTGACGCTCAAGAGCTATTAATTAGCTAACCGGATAATTGTTTCATCTTTTAATTAATTTTTGCAGATGAGAAAATAATAAAGTAAGCCAACGACTTTCTCAGCATTCAGTGTCTTTGATCTTTTGTTCTATAATAGTTCCGGACAGTTTCCCTAGCCGTCCTCCTAGCTCATCTCAAACTTTTACAACTATTTACAGACTTTTAATAACAATCAATACCTAAATAGTTTTCACGCTTCAAAAACAATCTGATATGATGTTTTGGGAGAAGATAAACCTATCATACCTAAATACCAATCATCGCATCCTTTTAATTCTCTGAATTCATCAGGTATAAGGAAATTGGTTCACATCCAGTAAATTGGTGTCTCCATATATAAAATACTTGAAAATATTCTATAAGAAATTTCATATTTCAATAAACTATTAAGTAGTGGGAGCTGTCCGTCTGTGGGTGCCAATGCTCACAAACGGCTTGAGGTACATCATTCAGATTGTGTCCCGTGTTCCTGGGGTCCCATCCGAGAGGTGCATAGAAAACGGCGTTAATCGAATGACCTCATGAAACCTTATGGCGGCTTTTCACCGTAATTCATGCAATTTTCACCTTAAATCATTCCCTGCTACTTATTTACATCCGTTTTTACAATGGTTTATTTGTATTTCAGATTTTTATTTGTAATAGGAAAATTTCGAATTTCAATAATGCGAAATTGGCATTTGTCTAAAATGAAGAAATACCAATTTACTCAGAAGAGCTACTTAGGTAGCTGGGTTAGTATCTGAGATATGAAGCCTATGTATTCTTGAGTATCTCTCTGGGTACTTTAATTAAGTTTTTGGAGTATAAAGGTTGAGTAGAAGGGTTTGATTGGTGGATAAGGGAAAGGAGAATGATAAGGGTCTGTGTGATGAAAGGGATGTCGTTGTTTATTAGGGGGAGGTGGGGAGTTGTTTGAATTGTAATGAGAGGGTCTTAAAAGAGCGGGAGAGACAATGGTGGAGAGGAATAAACAGAAAGCAATCTAAGGAGAGGCTCTTTTGTTTGTGTTCAGATTGGGATGTAATGTAAATGTAAGAAGTTTGGGGGAATGTCTTGTCTGGCATGAAAGTGGATTTCTTGGAGAGAGAGGCGAAGTTGACTTGCCTTGACTTGAGTACTAATGTGATAAAGCAAATAACTTCGTGGACATTCTTAATGCACAAATGACAAAGCGGATGGCTGTTTTGTTTATCAGAGTGAAAAACGTCTTCGTTTTCGGGAGGCGCGCCTTCCTCTTCAAAGGAATCTATCTCTCCAAAAACTCCTGCAGACACAATTTTTAGTAATTTCAATTCGAACTCTGACAACCAACCGACCGAACTCCGATTGAAATTACTCCGTCCACAATTCCACGCACACACAGGGCATGCACATCTCTCATCCTTCCACAAATAGCTCTTATTCCGCACAACGTCCATTCACCATCTCCTTCCTTTCCTCTGGGCCACAATTTTTAGGATCACAGGATTAGGAGGAGGAGGGGATCTCTGCTACTCACGCTCTCTCATCAAAAAGCCGCTCTTCTGTCAAAACACGACACGGAGACACTAAGTCATTCTGTAGGCAATGGCTTAACTAACAAAATTATGTCAGCGTCAAATATTGTCACATCCTTCCCGCACTAAGGAACAACAACTAATGCCACTGAAACTAAGCTACATCTCCTGCATTTATTAAGCAGCATATCTTTCATGTTCAGTAACAATTCAAGGAAAAATATATATATATATATATATGATCCAAAAATAGAAAATAATTTGTCGTGTTAAGAGTCAAGTACACGTTAAGGGGAGCTATTCCCTGCCAAGTCGGAGAAATGCAAGAAAATGAAGATGCCGAAAAATGCCCCACAAAGGCGCTGCTTTTCACAAAAAATTTAATTATTTTTGGCTCAGAATTTGCTCAACATTAAGGAGGAACTGTAACTTTGCAATATCCTGATTTAAGCAAAACGGCTTAGAGTAGAACGATGAGATGTACATTTTTGAAATTGCCCATATTTTTTGAGGGCACCTTGACCAACATTTCCAAAATTATAGCTCCATATTAGAAAAAATTGGGTATTGGTGGAGTGGAGATAATGTATTGGAAAAATGTAATTTGAATTTTCCGGCACACTTAGAAGAAGATAGCTGTGTCCCTCAGCTCAAGGTGTGCTCGAGTTTTTTCTCTACATTTTTTTCATATTTTTTGCAACAATTTACGTTTTCTCAAAGTTTCGGAATCAGGATTTTGCTATTTTGCAGCTAAAAAGCGGCGACAACAGTAGCGGGATGTAAAATGAAACGTGGATGGATTATGGGTATACGCTATTCAACTCCACTCTCCTTTAGTGTGTGTTATGAAATAGGCTAACGTTATTTGTACTTACACCAATATTTTTAAACTTCATCGCACTTACAATATAATTTAGCATCTGAAAATCCCCACTACTCCTTAACAATTAAACACACAATTTCTCTGTTGATGCTATTTCATTGCTTCCCAAAAAGAAAAAGCTGAGAAAATCAATATATTAATAAATATTCCAAAGTGTGTTTGGTGGAGAGAACGTTTAGAGCCATATTTTAGGTTTGGGTGTGCTGTACAATAATTGAATGTCTATTTGTGAGTTATAGGGATAGAAAATGATGAATTGTGTCGTCTTCGCTATCGGAAGTCAAGTACGGACTGTGGCTTGACGAATTTGCAGGCTTATCTGCAATTGAATCTTGGCATTTGCAGAAAGTCAAAGAATGTTTTGAAAGAAAGTTGGGCACAGGCGAGTGCGTGGATTTTGTTGTTGGTGAAAAGGATGTTGAGAGTCTGATTTCATTCATACATAAATATCGTGTCGGTAGAAATATTCGTAAGTAGCCAAGTCGAAGAAGTTGCAGAGGTTGAGTCGGAGTCTTGGCATGCCATTTGTTCATTCCTCTCCAAGGACTGTTGTCCACTGGCTCCTTCTTCACTGTCTCTGCATGTCGTGCATAATATCCCCACTTTCTTATTACAAAAATGTGCCCTACCCTACTTCGCAACTCAGTTGGCAAATCCAATCCTTTTCAATGAAAGAAACTAGATAAATAAAACATTGCAGTTAGCTCATCCACGATTTCTGTGTACAGGACCTTCATTCTTGGGACTTTCACTTCAGAGAAATACTAACTTATCTTGTCATTTGGAATTCTTTACTTTTCGCAAATTCTATCCACTCACAAATTTACTTCTCGTAGTTGTGAAACTCCTTGACGCACGCAATATATACAGTCAATAATCAATTAATCAGTAGTCAGTCACTAAACTCAAGTCAATTCAAATCACTACTTGATATAATATGGAAGATCTCCAAGCTTTATGTACTCCCAATGTTAGAGCAACTTGACTTATGTTTGGCTAGAAAAAATCCGGAGATAAAACTCTAATCTTACAACATAATATAAAATCTTAAAAATGAATTGAGTGCCCCTACTATTCAATTAAATACTGATCTTTACTTGGCCTAGTTTTGACAAGACTTATATTATTAATTCGTATTATTGAAGAAATGACGCAGAAACTCTTGTTTAAATGGTGACTTTTAAAAATGCATGAAAAAGGCGCTCTTTTTAAATTATTGATTTTTTAATTTGTTGTGAAATATTAAAATAGTGACTACCCTTACTATAGTACTGCTAACAATTATTATTTGACATATTTGGCACAAGGCACATTTCCTTTTCCAATATCGATTTTTTTTCAGTGTTTTCACATTAAATGATGAAGTAGGCACTGTGCAGAAATTATTTAGACTGACATGCAAAAAAGCCGTGCTTCTTTTTAAGGATTTTTGTCTTGTAAGAAGAGTCTATTGCTAATATTCCGCTTCTAAGTAAGTAGTATTATTTGAGTTGACAGAGTGACGTGAGTTTGGGTGTGTGTCGTAGGGATTCGTCGTCGAGTCGTAAGTTGACATTGACACGAGAACTCCAGGCAGGACTGTTGGAAGTATTTGCTCACGTTGATGTGGCATGGCATGCAAGTAGGACTATGGCTTGATTTTCTTGGGGCATGTTGTTGGATGGAGGATTGAGGAACAAGTTGAGTCCTTAGTCGAGTCGACAGCCCAACTCGCGTTTCTGTCTATTCTGTCTAGTCATTCAATTGAGAAACTTTGCATTGGCTTCCTTTGACTTTGTATTTATGGAGTAGTAAGTTGAGGTAGTTTGCAAAATAATTCTCGGGCTTTGCATTTCTCCAATAGACGCATGTATGTAATGCGGAGAACATGCAGGCACTGCCTACACCAAAGAAGAAGAAGAAGCTCACAGGCTTTTGAGTGGGAAGGCTCTTTTGCCTTTAGTAGACATCTTCGATGAATAGGCAATAAAAAGGATCCTGTTCTCCTTCTCTTCGATTTGTTACTCTCTCTGCTTACAAATTCGAGAGATAGATGCAGGTCTCTTTCGAATTAGCCTAGAAACCACAGACATGCATTCAACTAGCAAAGGAAGTCCATCTCCATATGCAGAGGAAATGTGAGCATGTCGAAACCATATATATTTATAGTAGGCACTTAACAACATCCGAGCATCTTGTCTCCTCTTCTCCTCTCCTCCTCTCTCCACTAATAATATCTATTACATTCACTCCGACATCCTTGCCTCTGATCTGATAAGATATAAATATTAGGCAAGCCACCCTTAAAAATCTACATACACATATACAAACATACTTTTTATGTAATGGGCCCTGTTATAGTTAGTAGCTATACGCATGTATATTTTCTTAGTCGCTTGACTTTTATAATATTCTGGAACTCACTTGACAAAACTTGAGGATTCGAAAAGCTGAATTGAACTTGAAAGTGAATGTGTAGAGAGAGAGAGAGAGAAGGGAAATGAAAGAATCTCGTTCTTGGAGTCGTCAACATAAAATAATATCAGAGACTGCTGTGATTGTGTGGAGAATAGAATATTTGGGATAATTCAGTGCACAGGCAGACGAAGAGGTGTGGGTGGGATGAAGAGGGGTTCCTGGCTTGGCTAACATAACAGAGGAGACATTGAGAAATGTCCTGGTGTTAACGCTAAAGAAAATAAATATGCGTGTGTGGCTAGGATGTGAAGTCGGGCAAGAGTTTTATACAGTCAGGACATACAGAAATGAAAGAGAGGATCTGTGAGACAGACAGAGTCCAGTCGGATGTCATCAAAGGAAGATGCAATATGCAACGAGAGGCAAAGGGTGCTCCTCATCTCTAGTAATCTTTTTCTCGACTAACAATATCAGGTCGATACAGCACAATGCATCTCTTCTGACTCTTCAAGTAAATAGCAACCATGTCCTCCTTCTCCTCCTCCTATCATTATCTCCATATAAAAGGACTCGGCTACTAATGCTTTGTTTGTAGATAATATCAGGAGCATGAATCGTTATTAGGGACTCAACGTGTTTACTCTAGCCCTAGAAAAAACTCAAACGAATGTTAACGAGAACGAAGCAGTTAAACTGAAACGGATCTCAATCTGAGGACAGTGTACATCCACATAGGATTACTTCTATCCTCCATACACACACATTATTCATCCTTTTAAAACATCACTGTGACTCTGAAGAACAACATTTTTTTTTCAAGCCTGAGAAACAAAATAACAAGAAATGACATACCAATAGCCAGATTCTAATCTTACCAAAAAACGGTATATCATTATGTAAATGAGGAGAATTTATTTATACAGTCTAAATAAATCCAAATCCTTGCTTAATATTTTCCAAGTCTTGATCTGAAATTGGGAATTCAATTTGTTTCCGAAAAACCATGCGAAAGATCATAATCATGAAGAATGGAAGTTCATGTGAACGACTGAGAGAGTGGGCGATGGAGGAATGAATTGTAGAAATAAAAATGGTAATAAACATTGCAGAAGAATATAATAGAATAAAAAGGATTGTTCTTGGGAATCGTATCGTGCTGAGAGTTGTGGCAATAAATAAAAAGTAGCAAATAATTTGCAACAATTTCTCTAGGCATCCTCTGCCATTTCCTATATTTATTGGATTTATTTGCTTTATTTTATTTCTGTGGAAATATCTCCTGGAGCATCACATAATTTTTTGAGAGAGAAGCGAGCAGAGAGGGAGGAGAGGGATTTGTAAGTGCAGTTTATGATTTGGGTCGGACGTCGGAAGAAGTGTCTTTGATTCCTGTGTCAATGGGTATGTAGGATGTCTGGTTGGTTTTTCGATGTAGGACGATAGTTTATGTCAACTGATGTTATTGTCCTTTCTAAATCACTTGAAAGGACACAATTATGACTTTTGCTGTCTTCCCGCCTCCGTCCGTCCCTATCTCTTCATGTCCTGTGCCCCATTTTCATTTCAGTCTCCACTCCTCTAAGCTAGACTAGACTCCACTCACAAATTATGTAGCCTCGTACAATTTTCAAACAGCTAGTAAATTCCAAGTTTTGACGATATGTCTGCAAACTCCGTTTCAGCTTTGTTCTAGATGTTGCTACTATGAAATCTAGTGTCCAGACTTGATCATGACTTGGAGGAAGGAACCACATCCTTCACAACATCCTGAGAAATGACCGTGAAGAACTCCAGAAAACAACACCATGCAGATGTTTAAAAAATGTTGTAATATATCAATTAATGATGATAATCGCCAAAATTTGATCTCCAACGCAATTAAAATATGTATAGAATATCATTAGAAGATCATAGTAATTTTGAAGAAACTTAAGTTACAAAGAAAGTTTGCAGGGGTATCGGGCAGAAATATCAGAAAATATATAATAGAACCAACTTTTGAGGTTTTTATTACCAAATTCCATGAATTTTAAGGGCTAAATTTTGTGGACAGATTTCAGTATAAATATTTGCAAGAAAGTAGTTTGCTTCTAAGGTAATTTTTAAAGATTGGATGTGAGTTCTTCTTTGAGAGTCTGATGAGGACTATTGTAGAGTGGAGTGATTATTGTGAAGGAGAGTTGGAGAGTGCAGAAATGGTCATCTCTGGGTGCTTGTCATGGAGAAGGGGAGCAGCCGTTGAGCCACAGTTGTTCACTTGTGTGTCCTGCTTTGAGTGAGTGTTATTATTACGACGAATGGGTTTACTCGCCTGTTTTTTGTTTTCCGGGAGATTTGTCCGCTCTGGCTGGAATCTACAATCTGATACTATATTGTTGGCAATAAAAGAAAAAAGAGAGCGAGGAAGTGTGCACAGCTCCCTCCCTCCGAAGAATTATTTGCCCATATAAATAAGTCGTGGAAGAGAAATGCGGGGAAGTTTATTTTTAGGCTGCCCTGTCCTATCCTGTCATTTAGTTTAATCTTCGCAGAACATTTTTAAAGCCTTGAATTTCTGGATATTTGTTCTCCAGAGGGGACTGCTGTTATGACACAAAGGATTTGTAATCTGCTCTCGTCCGTCTTCAAGACAGTCGCCTCTCCTCCTCCTCCTCCTCCTCCTCCCATCCCTCCTCTCCATCTCCTCTCTCTCTCTCTCTCTTCTGCATTAGGAGCCACTCTCAATCCCAACTCCACGCTCACCAATTGAATATTAAAGCATTTCCTTCCCGTCCCGAATTGCAAACCACTTTCGTCCCATGTTCTACATTTTTATCGTGCCCCGCTCCACTGACTTCCCGACCAGTCCCACTCCCAACAGTTCTCCTCCATTTTTATGTAAACCTTCAAATCATTCCATTCCGCTCTATTTATTCAAAGGCCGCCAATGCCCAAAACTCCATCAACATCAACTAATGCTCACTTTACAACTTTATCTTCCTAGCTACAAACACACTCAGCATATTCCACACATCTTTCTTTTATCACTCCCAATCTACAATTCCCAAGATTATATTGAAAGTTGTGCCCTTCCTACAACCACATTCACTTGACCAGGGAGCTAAATCAATAAATTCCTCAGGCAACTCCATATTATGCTTCAATAATTCCTCATATTAAATATGGTTTCTGTTGGGATCACTTACAAAACTTCAAAATGTGACGTCACTACAAAATACACTTTTACATCCAATTTTAATGAATATAAAAACCTTTTTTTAAGTTCCAGAGTAGAAAACGGATCTAAAAACACATTCCAACATTTAAATATTTTTGAAGTAGGTAATACGCATATTCCCTATTAATT
>JAAAYG020056957.1:0-10393 GCA_009936455.2 Tomocerus minor
CGTCACTAACTACAAAAATCAATTCTTTGCCGATCCTTTAAGAGGAGGGGGGAGGGGGAGAGGGGGGGGGGAGAATCCAATATCCTTGCATTTCAGTAATTCTATATTAGGTCCTTGTGTAAAGTTTTGAACTTAATTGTTTTACATAGTTTTATGGTGTGGTTTGAATTGAAATTTAAGGCAAAAGAAGTTAATTATTCTGCTGTCCTCATTTTGAGATACTTTTCTATTTCAGTTACTGGGGAAGTAATTTAATTCCTTAAACTGTTTTGTCTAGGGGAATTTTATCAGCGACCACGTGAAGAAGCCCCGCATGGTGAGAGAGCAAGGCCAGTTAAGCAGGCAGACAATTTACATCCTGAAGGCGACTTTTATGGTCGACCGGAACAGAAATCCCCAGGCAAGGGAGAACGTGCCGATGTAAAGAAACCTGTGGACAATTTACATCCAGAAGGAGAGTTTTATTCGAGACCACGCGAAGAAGCTCCACATGGGGAACGAGCTAGACCTGTAAAACAAGCTGATAACTTACATCCAGAGGGTGCGTTTTATGGAAGACCTGAACAAAAATCTCCAGGCAAAGGAGAACGTGCCGACGTCAAGAAACCCGTTGATAATCTACGGCCTGAAGGCGACTTTTATTCAAAGCCTCGTGAAGATGTTCCAAGGGGTGAACGAGCTCAACCCATTCACCAAGCAGACAATTTGCGCCCGGAAGGTAAACAGTAAATTACCAATTGTATTTAAAAGTAAACTTTTATTTATTACAAAGATTATCATCGTTTTATTATTGGAGGCACGGTTAAGGTGCGTGAAGGTACCTAAGTGTTATGATGTAACTTTCCGTGTAACTCAAAAACTAATGAACAAAACAAGTTGCTGTTTTCACCACTGATTCCTGCAGGATCCTGGAAGGTCATACAAGGTGGTAAAAACGGCAAATTTTTTTGTCCATTATTTTGAGTTATACGGAAAATTGGACATTGAAAATACCTACAGTCGGCTCAAAACTAACAGCTAATAAATATGAATTTGGCGGTTTTATAGATGGTTACTATAGGTTTATTTATCTGGTGTTTATAGATTTTACATGAACGCTACAAAACACAGAAAGGAGGGGTTTACAAGGCGCAAAAATCTTATTTATTAGCTCTTAATTTTGAGCCGACTGTAGATACTATGTATGATATGACTTAATATTATGTTGTACAGCTCTAAAAAATATATCCGAAAATATTACTTTGATATGTATTATAAACAAGTTGAGCAAGCTTCATGAAATTAGATGTTAAAATGTAGTGGGACCCGTGTGACCTATATAAAAAACGCACTTAAACATTACCAATTTCCCAAGAATGTAGATTTGAAATTTTTGATATTTTCTTAGGAGAGTTTTATCAGCGACCACGTGAAGAAGCCCCACATGGTGAGAGAGCAAGACCAGTAAAACAATCTGACAATTTACACCCCGAGGGTGATTTCTACGGAAGACCTGAACAAAAAGCACCTGGAAAGGGAGAAAGGGCTGATGTAAAGAGACCAGTTGATAACCTGCGCCCAGAGGGTGATTTCTATTCTAAACCTCGTGATGATGTTCCAAGAGGCGAAAGAGCACAACCAATCCACCAAACTGACAATTTACGCCCTGAAGGTAATATTATAGTGTTTTCCGAAAACATTCCATATATGTAATTATATAATCTATTCCGTGGATTTTAATTGAACCTTAGTTTCTTAATTGTCACTGAATGTAGTATTGGATTAGCCACGATATAATTTAAAAAAAAAACTTCCTTATGAATCCTTCGTGGGAGGAATTTTCAAAACATTCTTAAAATTGCGATAATATTTTTTTCAGGTGAATTTTATTCGAGGCCACGTGAAGAGGCTCCACATGGAGAGAGGGCTAGACCCGTAAAGCAAGCTGATAATTTACACCCTGAGGGTACATTTTATGGAAGACCGGAACAAAAGTCTCCTGGTAAAGGGGAAAGGGCCGATGTTAAGAAGCCCGTTGATAATCTGCGCCCTGAAGGTGACTTCTATTCGAAACCGAGGGAAGAAGCCCCTCACGGGGAGCGTGCAAGGCCAGTGAAACAATCAGACAACTTACATCCAGAGGGAGAGTTTTATGGAAGACCAGAACTGAAATCGCCTGGTAAGGGAGAACGGGCGGATGTCAAGAAGCCGGTAGACAATCTTCGCCCTGAGGGCGACTTTTACTCAAAACCACGTGACGAAGCTCCACAGGGACAACGTGCAACGCCAGTTAAACAGACAGACAATTTGCATCCTGAAGGGGCATTTTATGGAAGACCAGAACAGAAAGCTCCTGGAAAGGGAGAACGGGCCGATATTAAGAAGCCAGTTGATAACCTCCGTCCAGAGGGTGACTTTTACTCGAAGCCTCGCGAAGATATTCCTAAAGGTGAAAGGGCCCAGCCTATTCATCAGGCAGATAATTTACGCCCTGAAGGTACATAATTGCGTGTTTATTTATACTATTGTTATGCTCTTAAATATAATAATTATTTCAAACTGTTATAACTTTATATCTATTTTTCATGTCTATACTCTAATTCTTTTTGATTTAGAATGTGAACTCGTATTATGTACTTATCTAATTTGCTTCCGAAATTTAATGTGGTTCTACATTTCATTTTAGGGGACTTCTATTTGAAACCTCGAGAAGAAGCTCCTCACGGGGAACGAGCTAGACCTGTAAAACAAGCAGATAATTTACATCCTGAAGGTGCCTTCTATGGTAGACCTGAACAAAAATCTCCCGGCAAGGGAGAACGGGCTGACGTTAAGAAACCCGTTGATAATCTACGTCCCGAAGGGGACTTTTATTCCAAGCCTCGTGAAGATGTTCCAAAAGGTGAAAGGGCTCAACCTATTCATCAAGCCGACAATTTGCGACCCGAAGGTACAAAGTTTGATTTATTATTCCTATCTTTACTTTTTGTACTCTTCAGGTAGCCTAATGTAACGGTGGTTGCTTAGAAAATTCATAAATACGGTTATTCACATCAAGGGTATCCCAAAAAATCAACATTGTGATGAAAAAATAACGATATTTACATATTTACTTATAATTTGTGAATAATGCACATGTTTGGCCTAAATGTTTATTTGTTGCCTACAACTGCCACAACACAAATATGTTTAAAATTGTAGCTGCAGTTTAGATTTATTTCTACATAATAATGTTTTCCCATTTGAATCAGGTGAATTCTATTCGAGGCCACGGGAAGAGGCTCCACATGGCGAAAGAGCAAGACCCGTTAAACAGGCAGATAATTTGCATCCTGAGGGTGCATTTTATGGCCGACCTGAACAAAAATCTCCAGGAAAAGGAGAGCGTGCGGATGTCAAAAGACCAGTCGACAATTTACATCCAGAAGGCGACTTTTATTCGAAACCGAGGGAAGAAGCACCTCATGGGGAACGAGCAAGGCCGGTGAAACAGACCGACAATTTGCACCCTGAAGGTGAATTCTATGGCAGGCCTGAGCAGAAAACTCCAGGCAAGGGAGAGCGAGCTGACGTCAAGAAACCGGTTGATAATTTACGGCCTGAAGGCGACTTTTATTCCAAACCCCGTGAAGATATTCCAAGAGGTGAAAGGGCACAACCCATCCACCAGACTGACAATTTGCGCCCAGAAGGTAAATATTATATTTCTTAGTGTTTTGCACTTTAGTCTTTGAGTATATGAATTTTAAATTAATACGCATTTAACGAAGGTGTTATCAATTTTAGTATCATTCCTTTAAAATATCTTTTATGGGTTTATTAGGGGAATTCTATTCAAGGCCACGTGAAGAAGCTCCGCAAGGTGAGAGAGCTAGACCTGTTAAACAAGCAGATAATTTGCATCCTGAAGGTGCATTTTATGGAAGGCCTGACCAAAAATCTCCTGGAAAGGGTGAGCGTGCCGATGTCAAGAAACCAGTTGATAACTTACGACCCGAGGGTGACTTTTATTCCAAACCCAGAGAAGAAGTTCCACAAGGCGAGAGGGCACGACCAGTGAAGCAAACTGACAATTTGCGTCCAGAGGGTGACTTCTATGGTCGTCCAGAAGCTAAATCACCTGGTAAAGGAGAAAGAGCAGATGTGAAAAGACCAGTCGACAATTTACATCCTGAAGGCGACTTTTACTCAAGACCACGCGAAGAAGCTCCTCATGGCGAGAGAGCCAGGCCTGTAAAACAAGCGGATAACTTACATCCTGAAGGAGAGTTTTATGGAAAGCCAGAACAGAAAGCCCCTGGAAAGGGAGAAAGGGCTGATGTAAAGAAACCCGTTGATAACTTACGACCGGAGGGCGACTTTTATTCCAAGCCTCGAGAAGATATCCCAAGAGGTGAAAGGGCTCAACCAATTCACCAGACTGACAATTTACGACCAGAAGGTTAGTTGGCTTTAACATTATTATTGCTGACGTACAAATAACTCTTCTATATATATGAAAAAATGCAAAAGAAAGTTTTGATTTTCATTGAATTTTTTCTTGTTAAGGCGACTTCTATCAAAGACCACGCGAAGAAGCTCCACATGGCGAAAGAGCTAGACCTGTGAAACAAGCGGACAACTTACACCCTGAGGGAACATTCTATGGTCGTCCAGAACAGAAAGCACCTGGAAAGGGTGAAAGGGCAGATGTCAAAAAGCCTGTCGACAATTTACGTCCAGAGGGCGACTTTTATTCCAAACCGCGTGAAGATACTCCGAGGGGTGAAAGAGCCCAACCTATTCATCAAACAGATAATTTGCGCCCTGAAGGTATTATATTCATTAGCTTTACTTCAATTGTTTTTCTTAGTAATTTGCATTTTTTAACGGAATTTTATTTACTTCTCAGGGGAGTTCTACTCCAGACCACGTGAAGAAGCTCCACATGGGGAACGAGCTAGGCCTGTGAAACAAGCGGATAACTTACATCCCGAGGGAGACTTCTATGGAAGACCAGAACAGAAATCTCCTGGGAAAGGAGAACGTGCCGATGTCAAGAGACCTGTTGACAATTTGCACCCCGAAGGGGACTTTTACTCCAAACCACGCGAAGAAGCTCCACATGGGGAACGAGCTCGACCTGTGAAACAAGCCGATAACTTACATCCCGAGGGGGCATTTTATGGACGACCGGAACAAAAATCTCCAGGCAAGGGAGAGCGAGCTGATGTTAAAAAACCCGTCGACAATTTACGCCCTGAAGGTGACTTCTATTCTAAACCTCGTGAAGATGTTCCAAAGGGTGAACGGGCTCAACCTATTCATCAAACTGATAATCTACGTCCAGAAGGTACATCATTTTTTGAGATCCATTTGATATATTTTATTGTAGTAGGGAAGGAATATGTATGTTAACAATGTGCTGATAATATAATAATATTTTTCATGTCTATGTCATTGTGGTTCAGGTTTGGAAAGTGAGTTTTTTGCACAAAAGAATTTGAATTTTATTGCTTAAAATGCGTAGGTATTCAGATGTGTATTTTGCTAATAAGAATATGTTGTAGGTGACTTCTATTCGAGACCGCGAGAAGAGGCGCCTCATGGAGAGAGAGCCAGGCCGGTGAAACAGACAGACAATTTGCATCCCGAAGGTGACTTTTATGGAAGACCGGAACAAAAGGCTCCTGGAAAGGGTGAAAGGGCTGATGTAAAGAAACCCGTTGATAATTTGCGGCCTGAAGGTGACTTTTATTCCAAACCTCGTGAAGATATTCCAAGGGGTGAAAGAGCTCAACCCATTCATCAAGCAGACAACTTACGTCCTGAAGGTTTTTATTTTACTATTAAAACTCTTTATCAATTCTTACTATTTACATCAAAAATCATTGCGGTACTAACATTTTTTCGCATGTCTATTACTGTATGGTTCAGACTTCGAGCGTGAGTTTTTCGAAATAAAACTAATTTCGTTTTCAAAGTAGTTAGCTTAAATAGGTGCCTAACTAACTTTTGATATAATTCTAGGGGATTTCTATCAGAAACCTCGTGAAGAGGCACCACATGGAGAAAGAGCCAGGCCCGTTAAACAGTCCGACAATTTGCATCCTGAGGGTGACTTTTACGGTCGACCTGAACAGAAAGCTCCAGGTAAGGGAGAGCGGGCTGATGTTAAAAAGCCAGTTGATAATCTACGTCCGGAGGGTGACTTTTACTCGAAACCTCGCGAAAATGTTCCAATGGGTGAGAGGGCTCGACCCATTCATCAAACTGATAACTTGCGTCCGGAAGGTAACAGTATATTTGCCATTTGTACTTGCCCCAGTCACGATAATATATTTCTTCTTTTATCATCAAAATCTTGAATGAAAGTTATTGTGATATTAAAATATAAGAAAGTTTACGAACTTTGAATAACGAATTTGATTTTGGAAAATTTATTTTGAATTTTTAGGAGATTTCTATTCAAGACCTCGTGAAGAGGCTCCTCATGGCGAGAGAGCCAGACCAGTAAAACAAACTGATAATTTACATCCTGAAGGTGCCTTCTATGGTAGACCTGAACAAAAATCTCCAGGTAAGGGAGAGCGAGCTGACGTCAAGAAGCCCGTTGATAATCTACGGCCAGAGGGCGACTTTTATTCCAAGCCCAGAGAAGAAGTTCCTCATGGAGAGAGAGCAAGACCAGTTAAACAAACAGATAACTTGCACCCTGAAGGAGACTTTTATGGAAGACCGGAACAAAAATCTCCGGGTAAAGGAGAACGAGCTGATGTTAAAAAACCGGTTGATAATTTACGTCCTGAAGGCGATTTTTATTCAAGACCTCGAGAGGAGGTGTATCGCATGGGTGAAAGAGCTGCTATTGTGCGACATGAAGATAATTTGCGAATGGAAGGTAAACATTGGTTTGAATAAGGAATAATTATTAGTATTTTGAATTTGCTTGTGAAACCGAATTTTTATTTCGTACGTTAATCTATTTATTATTAAACTGAAAATATATAGTTTGGTATGATATGCTAATAAAGTAAGGTGAATGGGTGTTTGGATTTCTGGATTGTATTTGCTGCATGTAATGATGATACTACTTATTATGCAAACTAACTACTTACTATGAACCTACTAATACTACCCAAAATTTTTATACCGTTCTTTGACCTGCCTGATTTTCTTTAGGTTTTGACTGACTCTAAATCAATAACAAAATAAATGCTATGCTTTGCTGATTTTATTTATTCTACATGTGTATGCATAAGATATGAATATTATGGAATGATATTGATAACCATAGATGATAAAGTATTTCAAAAGGTCTTATCATTTATTTTAAAATATTAGTTTGATTATTCATTTCTTCTGGTACTGGAATCCCATCAAGGTTATCATAACGTAACCTTTGCCTATGTAGCTGTACGGTGTAGAATGCCAGTAGTGTGGTGGTGCGGTATGTATATTATATACATAACATAGTTTCATCTGTGTGCCACGTTTGCAATTAACATATTTGTACTAAGAAATGTTTGCCTGAAACAACACTACTAAATATTTAATAGTTATCTGCTATTATAATGTTTCAAAAAGTTTTTGCAAAAAAAAAGGCTGTTACTAGTTAAAGAAGATAGACTAAAGATATGTTAAAATTATAGCGATATATAAGAGCTCTTTCGCAAATTATGTAAAGGATTTAATTTCACGCTTTTACCCCAATTTGATAACAATTTTTTACATAAAATGCTTTGTGTAGGTGTACAACATAAACTAAACAAACAAAAATATCTAGTTGTATTTTCACCAATGCAATGGAATGGACGGATATCTCACAGATACCATACTCCCGGATTGAATGCCTATTGCCTACATGTTACTGCCTGATTTTGCATACGATTTATCACGCCAGAAGTTGGCCAAAAGTAGCAATGCCTTTTAGAAAACAATTCTAATCGAAGTAGTATAAAAATGAGCATTTACTTGCGATCAACTGGAAAATCAAGCTTTTAGCTCGGATATTAATTCTTCTTGCTTAATTATCTTAATTCTACTTTCCAATCCTTTCTGCCATTCTGTTGTATAAGAAAAATACACGCAGCCTAAACTACTTACATACCATGGCTATGCTGATTGACTAAATTTTTATTTTAAAAATTGGATACTCCTCATTGATTGATAATATTATTACATATGAGAAGCATTATTTTCATTGACACATATGTCCCTTGTAAAATATAGGCGAATTTATTGAAAAGAAAAAAGAAGTGATACATGTCCTAAAAGGAGAAAGGGCAGAGAGGGTAATCCATGAAGATTCATTACGAATGGATGGAACATTCCAGGAAGAGACGACTGCAAGAAAGGATTTCCAAAGTTTCGTTCGAGGTGAACGTGCCGACATCGTTCGGCATGAAGATCACCTTATAACAGAAGGCAAATTTATGGGCACATCCGTGATGCAAGAAGAATTCAAGCAATATCAACGAGGTGAAAGAGCTGAAATTAGACGACATGAAGATAATCTTCGCATTGACTCATCGCAGTTTACTGCCAAAACTAGCTCAAGCGAAGACTACCAATCAACTGTTGGGGTCAGAGCAGTAATTAAGAAACCAGAAGACAATCTGAAACCTTTACAAGGTGCATAATTTTTCATTGATTCTAGAATAACCCATTTATGTAGTTCCGTAATTATTTGAGCCATTTTCCTTACATAACATTCAATGTATAGGATCGAAATTCTCGTACTACCATTTGTATCTACTCCTAGCACGAATGTTTAGAGACCATAATATAATAATTATGCACTAGAATTGTTTTCATTTATAAAAAGTTGCGCATATAATTTTTTTGCTACCTGTTCGAAAAAGTGCTGTACAGTATATTTGTATAGGTAGGTTATGCAAAAAAGTGAATCGAAACAATTCTCGTTATACAAAAAGTTCGTCCGAAACTCACTGAATACAGTCGGTCTATTGCATAATTTCCATTAACTCCGACACATGTACTGGGGTTGTCGATTAAATTATTGCGTAACTATCCTCTTTGGCTTTGTTAATGCAATAGGTTCTTATACAATAAATCTATTTTGCCGCAAAACCTGCAAAGTGGAGAAAATACGCGTCTTGTATCACATTATGTGCTAACAAGTTGAAAGATGGAAATCGATACTTACACAGTTGTATTGTATCATATGCTACAATGGCTATAATGAGAAATGTAATTGTATTGCAGGTGAGTAGTAGCAAATATATTTTATTGTAGATGTTGCAAGGAATGATAGACGGATGTAGTTATGGGGTAGTACATTTTAGACTGAAATAGGTTTAAATTCATGATACTTGGAAAAACAAAACATGTATGAATTGTTCATAGTTAAAACTGGTTAGGTATGATAGTACATTATCATATGCAATACATATTCTAAGTACATAGAATTCTAATAGAATTATTGTTTTGTGAAACAAGGTGAGTTTGCTGGCAAACCTCGTGAAGAAATGCCTCATGGAGAAAGAGCAAAGCCTATAAAGCAAACAGATAATCTCCACCCTGAAGGCGACTTTTATGGCAGGCCTGAAGCTAAAACTCCTGGGAAAGGAGAGAGAGCTGACATTAAGAAACCTGTAGATAATTTGCATCCAGAAGGAGATTTCTATACAAAAACACGTGAAGAGATTCCACATGGAGAAAGAGCTAAACCAATAAAACAAAGTGACAATTTGCATCCTGAAGGCACCTTTTACGGTAGGCCCGAAGCCAAAACACCCGGCAAGGGAGAACGTGCTGATGTTAAGAGACCCGTGGATAATTTACATCCCGAGGGAGAATTCTACACTAAAACTCGTGAAGAGATTCCTCGAGGTGAAAGGGTTAAACCGATTCATCATTCCGACAACCTACGGCCAGAAGGTACAGTTCCCATCTCTGTTTCCCAATTACTTTGCCTAGAAATTACTATCATCATAGCATCAGCACAAATCAATAAATTGTTTCAGTTTCGTGGTTTTAAACTCGATGATTTCATTACAATATGTTTCAGCGTTATATGCGTTATATACCATATAGTAGGTAGGTGATTTAGTATGAAAAGTCAACTACTATTTTGAGTCTATTTGTTTGTTTGAAATCACGAAACACACATCATAGTGGCAGCAATAGTAGCAATTGAATTAATGTTGTTCCTTTGTGGATGCTTTTAAGATAAATAGAAAGTAACCTTCAGAAAGGCTCTTTTTACATATAAAGTAAAAGTTCATTCGCAGCCAAAGCACTGAAAGCAGGGTTTATTGTATATTATTATGTATATTATTATATATTGTATATTATTATGTATATTATTATATATTGTATACTATTATGTATATTATTAGATAGTGAGCGCTCATTTCACGTAACTCCACAACGTATGTTTTCACGCAACTTTTTTACGGAAAATGATCGT
>JAAAYG020056968.1:0-10393 GCA_009936455.2 Tomocerus minor
ATTTTTGGTGAAAAATCGATGATTTACAGCGAAAACCGCATGATTTTTGGTAAAAAATCGATGATTTACAGCGAAAATCGCATGATTTTTGGTGAAAACACGATGATTTACAGCGAAAACTGCATGATTTATGGTGAAAACACGATGATTTACAGCGAAAACTGCATGATTTATGGTGAAAACACGATGATTTACAGCGAAAACCGCATGATTTTATGGTGAAAAATCGGTGATTTACTCCGAAAACCGCATGATTTGGGGGCTAAATTAACATCAATCCGACGTAGTCTGGTTCTCTGGGATTATATACATCAATGCAACGTAGTCTGGTTTTCTGGGATCATATACATCAATCCGACGTAGCCTGGTTAACTGGGTTGTCATCCAACCCTATGTCAATGGCTGGTTCGTATCACTGTAAAAGGTCATGGGGTCATCCGATTGACCCCATTTTCTATACAGCTCTTTGCTGGGACACCAAGGACATATTTGCAAAATTTGAGTCATATATCTCAAACCGTTTGTGAGTTATAGTGTTTACGGACGGACAGACGGACAGACAGACACGGCATTCCTATAAAGTAGCTACCGCTACTTAATAATGAACATGTGGATAGTACATTGAAAATCCCCTTCGATAATGTTGTTCATTTTCCTATAGTAAATATTTTATCTTGCAAGAGTTTGTTGACTATTTACATCACAGAGTGAAAATGAAATTATTCATCATCTATGGACAGTTTCACAATTTCCTTTACACGCTTTTCGTAAGCTCTCGTATCCTCGATAAAAAGTTTTTTGGCTTCCTCGTTGGCAGGAGAGTCGGGATTTGGTTCTCCAAGCAAGACTTGAATTGCCACCAGGATATTGCCAACATCGTAATCTGACTTCCATTTCGAGCGGCACTGGAGAATATCAATGCAGATTTGCCCATTATCATAGACATTTGGATGAAACATTTTGGAAACGAAATAAGCTTTCGGTGGGCTATTTGGATAATCCGCGGGAAACTGGAGTGTCAGCTTAAACATTCCGTTTTCAAAAGGAGTGTCATACGGGCCAAGAATTATTGCATCCCAGGTTAAAATATTCGCTTCCGATGGAAATGTGCTGATTCCAGGACGTGGATTCTTATTCAGGTCCATCAGATCCTTACGAAGTTTCTTCTCGGCGGGGATCATTGCTGCCATTTCTGGAGGTCTCTGACATAAAAGATAACCAATAAGACATCTGAACAATTGGTAAGAACTGACTCAAGAAACTGACATCAATTTTTGAAAGCATAAATAACGGGTTGACATGAAAACCCGTATTTTCCGTCAAATGCAAATGAATTAAATTATAATTTAAGCCTAATAAAAAGATTTTGGAATTAGAAAGAAAAAGATATTGTTTTCTATGTTAATCTCCTGAAAAAAATGACCTGTCATCTTAGTAGGTAGTTTGTTATTATGCAAGTGTATTTATAAGCATACAGTATGTGGGAACTTTATGGGAACTGTTGAAAGTGCGTTTTAGTTGCGTAACGATAATATACTGTTTTCAAAATACTACTGAAAAATTTTTGGAACACAAGAACTTTATTCTAAGCAATTTTCGTTATTCAGTGAAACGCTATACTAATGTGATCTATTAATTGCTTACATTTATAAGAATAATATATCAGTGACAAAATAATATTTAAATAAAAAATTCATATTTTTTTGCATCTGTCGGATTTAAAAGGCCATAGTTAATATCCCACTATAAAATAAAGAGAATTCGAATCAGCTCGTTATTTTCACATATTTCCTTGCAAATATTTTTGGAAGACCTGAATTGATTTAATAATAATAAAGCCATTTCCGTTGATTTTGAATATAGTACAGATCACAACTATTTATACCTATAGCTATGGTCCTATTTGTATAAAAGTAATGTGTTACCTTTATTGATATTTCTGATTCGCACTCCTAAATAACTTTTGGAACGTTTTGGAACCTATTAACTTATTAATAGTCTGTATATCACAAACACGGTTTTACTATGTAACAGCAATGAAGAAGTGTACAGTTAACAAGCCTTTAAGTATCCATCCCAATATGACAAATAATCTCTGTGTCTAATGGCAAGCAAAAGAAAACAGAAAAATATATATATTCTATGTCTTTATTTACAGCTTAATTTATGGCATAGCCATGGCCAGTGCAATGAAGTAGTTGGCTCTACTAGCGCGGGGAAAGGGCCAGGATGGGAGTTAAGCTGGAGGAGGAGAAGGTCGTAAAAATAATCATCAAAAAGTGACGTGTAAGTATGTGAGTTAATGAAGGAAGGAAAATTTGGTGTTGCAATCAACAAATGGTACTGAAAATAAACAAATAAAAACAAAACCTTTCATAAGGTTTAATCGATTCCATGAACACGCTGAAAGGAAAACTTGGAAAACATGTAGTATAGAAATAATAAACCTACCTTACTTCAACAAATGCTTTGGATCGAAAATGAAATCAGCATTTATCAGGTTTTTGCACTCACAGGAAAAATTCTTGTTAGATAAACTTTGGCTTTCTGTACATGAAATTGATAATAAATCAATGAGACAATAGAGATCATCAAAACGACTTTTATCAGTTATAATACTGAATAAAACGTTCTCCAAGGACCAAGTTTGTTGCTGAGTTCACTGTCATGCTTAATAAGTTTATGGATATAGAAATTACTATTATTATTTGCTTATTAGGGTAAGCCATGAACGACGGAATTAAATTTCTTTAATAAAATATGCTTCTCTAGTAAATCTTAGTATAGCATATTGGTTTGCTGCTCGACAAATTAACATGAATTTTTTTCTTGTCTGGTAAATTATTTGTTTACATCATTTTATATCAACAGAGTACATAACGATGACATAAACGAAACTTCTGGGTTGGTTTCAAAGCTTGTATTATAATGTCGTAGTGATACATTTGCAAAATAAAATGCCAAGTCAGTAGAATCTTATCTTTATTTCCAGGATGACCTGTAAATGAAAAGGTCTTTGGCTTTTGTGTATAGACAATTTATTATTCCTGATAAAAGTGACTCATAGTCACAAAGAAATGACTCTTGCCTATATCATATAGACTGTGTAGATACTTTCTGCTCCTGTAAACATGCCATCATACACTGCATCCATGTGAAAGTATGCACTACATGCACAATTAATAATAATATTATTTGTAAGCAAACATAAGGATTCAGTTACACTATTTGTTTGTGGGAATTATTAAATAAGCGCTTCACTGTATAATGTAATATTATATTCAAAACTCACGTAGGTAGGTACTGAAGCTAAGCAAGTATTAAAGTGAATAAATTGATCTATGTATTAAAACTTAAAAGTTTATAAGCATTAATGTAAGAATGCCTTGACATGTTGCAGAATCAACCAGCTACATTTTTCACTGATGTGACTAGTCCGAATCTCTCAGCAATTTTAATTCGATTTACGTGTAACACATTTTTAGATAAAAGAGAAGCCAAGTAGAAAATTTTATTATTTCAAATTTGTACAACGTAATTTAATTTTGATTTAGACATACCAGATGTAATCCTTTTCTTGTAAAATTACCATAGAAAATTTGGCAAAATTTATTGACTACATATCTTTTACAATATTACAATAATCAAGTAAAGACGTACAAAATCATTGAAAAAATTAAAGCATTTTAAAAGTTATATATTATAAGCTTTAGAAGGCATTAGTCAAAATGTATCAGGACGTCATGAAGGGAACAACATTTCAAAGATAATCCAACATTAATTTAAAATATTATTGTTAAATTGTTACATTTTTTGCCCACATTTTTACTGACAAAGCGATGGCAGCAGCGATTTTTGAAAAGAAAGTAAACTTTGCGCAGTGGCAATATCGTAACCGATGAGGTTTTACCGAGGTGCGATTATTCTTAGATTTTTGAAAATATAATTTTATCGTTGAAATATAACAAAAGTTTTTTAGTTTAGAAATTTTGTTTTGTCGTCTACAATTTGCGGACATTTTTATCCCCCAATTGCGTGTCCAGTGCCAAAAACGCCAACCAATTAAAATGTTTGTACTATTTTTTAAATTTTTGGGCACCTTTTAAAAATTAAGGCATCTAATTTTAAATGTTTTGACTTTGCTTACACGATCATCATATCATATTATCAGTTTTCGCGGTTGATCATATTCAATATTAATTGTAATTGGCTTAATTGACGTGTGATTTCCATACACGCTAACCGTTAAGGCACCCTTACTCCACAAATTCACACGAACTTTTTTATCGTTGTCAATTTATCACTATCACTTGTTTTTAGCAAACAAGTTTTGCATGCATGTTAGTACGTACTGTTTTCATAATATTTATAATGTGAATGTGAGTCAATATTTAGTATCTCATACCGGGTAGATATTACTGTTCATGATTTCTTCATTATTCAGCAGAAAATACATGCAAGAAAGGATCTATACTTCCACCACATTTACAACGCTTAGGTCTTTTTTTAAGAATATTATCATTGTCCGACTGTTTGTATATTAGCAAAAATCGCAACATAAACGAGTGGACGGAGAACGAACAAAATCGTAAGAATTTTCATTTCCATTACAAAAATCAAATTAGGAATCTGAATCATAATTTAGTAGATAAAAGTTGTGCCGTACAATGATAACTTGTGCACCAATTAAAATCGCGCAAATCAGCTCCCCAAATTAAAGAATCATTTTAATTTAAATTGTTATTATTCAATTTTTAGATAGAAAAATATTAAACAACCCTTTCATTCATTCTTTGTAATATTTTGTTACATTATTTGCAAAAATATTGTTATAACTCGATCAGACATGTAGAATTTTTCCATGATTGATAAGATACTATTGTGAGGTGTACAAAAAATGGATAAAAAATACGTTTGATGATTGCTAATAATCTTTGCATGAGAATTCAATAATAAATACCATGATTACCTAGGTAGGCATTTTAGCTATAGGCAAAAACCATTTCGATATTGAAATCATTAAAACCATTTAGAGAAATGGCCTCCAAATTCAAAGTGACAGTCCAGATGCTGACAGGAAAGAAGACAAATATCGAAGTCGATGAAAATTGGACAGTGAAGCAATTAAAAATTGAGTTTGCCAGATACGAAGATGGCTACACTTTTGAAGCCGTAAAATTTATCTACCAAGCGAGACATATGAGGGATGATAAATTTTTGAAGGATTACAAAATGACACCGGGTACGACATTACCTTTTTAAATCAATAATAATAATAATCCCCAACATTATTTGATCAGAATTAATAATTTATGTTGATTTATTAACGATAGATACCGTTATTCAAGCCGCAGTACGTAGTGTGGGAGGGTTGAATTCAGCTAAAAGCCGGTTAGACATTTTTTACACCGAAGACTTTGATTTGAGAACGACGCTATGCATGAATTTATTTCAGTTTTGATTGAGTTTGTTGTGCTCTGACAGCTTTTTACGAAATGTAATAGCATGAAAATGTTTTGATTTTATGAAAATACACACGCACGTAGACTGAATAAAAAATATGACAATATGAGGATACTTTGAGCAATATTTTCCGATTTAATTATTTTTAGCAATGTAAAAAGCGGATATATCCTCCATTTCTAATTAGCAAAAATATCTGTCAATGATCGAGATGCGGAGCAAGAGACTCTGCTTGTTACGAGGTGATATATAATTCTTGCAATTCATTGATGTCCCTACTTGGTCCTGTTCGAATCTTGGAATCCAGGATCCCATGAAACAGGATTCCCCCATTTTAATAATTAGGGTGGAAATTAATTTGAATAAATATTTATCTTACTTTATACATTTGCACAACATTAATTATCATAATACAATCTTGAGACCTACACGAATTGTCTCACGAAGAAGGAAAACATAACTTTCATTATAACATTTAGAATACCTATACCTACTTGTGTTTTGGCTGCTGTTATTAATTTGAATACACCCACACGCTGTTTATATCAACAAAATAAAATTGTTGTATGATTTGATCTAAAACAAATAATTAGTTGTCTCCAATAATTAATAGTTCAATATTAGTGTCAATAAACAGCTCCAAACAGTTTTTCATGTACGATTACTGTCGACTCTATTTAATAAATTCTCCCTTCAATTCTCCCTTTTCTCCCTAACCTGCATTCGAATATTGGAAACAAGGAAGAACTATTCTGCCCTGTACGGTGCTTAGACTTTTGTTGTGAGTTTGGCATATACTACGTGATCACTCTTCGAGTACCTATATCGATTATGCCTGTCATTATGTCTCCAAGTAGGAGACTTTGGGGCTTAAGCCTCTCACAAATGTCAAGAAAATAGTTTGTTTTGCAAAATAAGAAAAAGTACAAATCATCCCGCGCCTCGAGAGAAATGAGCTATTTCTCACTTATTTTTGACTTAAAGTGACATTTTTTCATGATTCGTGCGAATATTAGAATATTAGCTGATTATTTAACCTTTAATTATCAGCCCTACACCAAGTGAAAATCCTGGCTACACCCTTGCTAAGGCAGCCTATTTTGTGACAGCCATCTTTCTACTTTCTTCACTCTCTGTATTACATTCAAGAAGCTCACTTGAGAAAAATAGATCCCAAAAGAGTTTTCGATTTCCTTTTCACAATTTTAATCTTCAAAGATATCAAAACTGTTGACTGCAAGCTGAGTGTGCCATTATTGCATATTCTTGCAATGCGACTATAATTTAATCATTTTCACAAATTCTGCTTCTACGACATTAATAAATCAAATTGAATTGAATTAATCAGAGTGCGGCATCGTCAGTAGCCGAGTATTTGTTGCCGTTTACCATTACATTTATGACTAGTGGTCTATGTCTATGCAGCACTGTAAGAGATGAATTCATAGGCATATTATTTTCATTAACATAGTATGTTTTTAATTTAATTTTTGCCATCTAGCAATATTTCAAAATTGACAATTGTGGTTGGTATACCACATGTTTCTAAGTAGGTACATTTTAATTTCGCATTGTTTTTACTGGTTAAAGATCCTCATCGATCTGCTATAGGTTTTGTTCCTTCAAAGGCTGTTTCAGGATTACAATTGCGTCCCACCGCCCCGTCGTCACATCTCAGAACCCCCGCTATAATGTACAAAATTAAAAGGTAAACAGTTTAAAATACTTTCATTATGTTTGTTCCATACTAGGTTAACCATTTATAATGTATATATTAATAAAATTGTGGATTTACGGCTGGTTCGTTGAAATACTGGCGCTTGCTCATTGTCTGGGTAAAAAATAAAATAATACACAACACGTTAGTTTATGAATCCCCAGCGGCCTGGGTGCAATAACTTTAGAACTGATGAGCTTTTATCGTCACCATCTACACATATACAACTTGTGTCTATAAGAAAGCTGACTATGGTTATGCTGTCCAGCGCGGCAAAAACATTCATAATGCATTCAAAAATTCGAATTTTAGCATGGTTCATTAAAACCAGTGTTTGGTACTTCTGAAAGAGCTTAATTCGTAAAATATAAATTCATAAATAATTTTAATAAATTTTAATTTGAAGTACCTACAGTAAAACTTTAAATTAAGAATCAATTTCCTTTTTCAAGACTAACCTGTATATATAACCTGGGCAACATATCCATTTCTAGAATCGGCTTGGTATCTGACGATTTGTACTCTTCCATCCGGAAGAAGAGTACGATACTCTCCTATAACAAGGTCACCGTCACTGCTTGCCTCATGGCCAAAGTCGTTGCCATAATCGTCTTTTACAGTATATGAAAATCTGTAAGATTTCCCCTCACTCACCGCTGACTAAAAATAAAATTAAAAACTCATGCAGAGTATTTTCATTGAATAATATACATAAACGGATACGTAAAATAATAGTTTATAGTTCATTGCTATTATTTAGAAATTACCAAAATAATAAACAGGAATGGACAGAGGCAAAACTGTAAATAGTCAAAATACAAATCACAAACTTTTTATTTGAAATCTCTCTAAATATTAATAGCTACAACCACAACATCTTCCCCACATTTTTGGAGTATTCACTAAATGTTCATAGAATACTGCTATGTGGTTTTAACTATATCTGTAATATTATGTACATGCAAAAATACATTTATTATAAATAATTTCTACTGTTAAATTAGACTGCTTATGAAAAATTATTGCATACCTTCAAATGTTGCATTTTATGTTCCTTTTATGTTCCTTTTCAAAAATTTCCAATTTTTGCTTGTGAACCCTGTGAGTTGAATTTGGTAGATGACGAGAGGGATGTACAATACAACTGCGGCGACAAGGGTAGCCAGCAAATTAGGGTACCTACATTCTACGTAAACAGTATAATTAGCTTTAGAGTATGTTTTAGGTGCCTTTTATTTATGCAAGGAATTCGACCACCAGCATTTATTCACAAACATATATATAGGGTTCGTCAAGGTGATATTTAAATTGAATGCACTATTGACATAATTTTGCCAATCAAGGCAAGCAACTCTAATGTGCAGTCATGCATTATTGTCGGTATTTGGGTTTCTGTCTAAAATATGCTAGACAGACAAAGTATTTATTTAAATCTCTGCAAAAGACGGAAAATTATGGCGTCTTTATTAAGTTTTTTATTGGAATTAACGCGTAAGACGTGAATAAATTACAAAAACGCGTTGCTGCGTTTGTAATCCAACATAATAAGTATGTAGGTAAGTAGCTTAAGATAAAATCTAGAAAAAATCCAATATTTTTTAAATTAAAGTTTTAATTTTATCAGCTCTGAAATCTTTTCTAATACTATAGCATTAGCTTGTATAGTTAATGAAAATGGTACTAATTAAGTAATTTGCTGGAGTTGTATCATGCTGGCATATCATATCATAGCATTGTTATTGTAAAACAAATAATATATTTTATACAAATGGCTTTATCATGTTTGCAGAAGTGAGAGTCAATACTATTTGTTTCCCATTTGCATACTAAAGTTAGTACTAACCATTGCTTCGCTATAGTGGAAATAAAAGAAAAGTCCTAGTGGCTTTCAGCTGTATGGTTGAGTGAATGCGAACTTGAACTTGATCAAAGTTAATGCATCACCACTTCACTTCACTTTTCATAGACAATAACCATGAGAGGATTACGCATACGAAGATTCACAGCAGCAGCACAATTTTTATAAACACTTAATTAATTGTGAAACGTGTTGGACTGTCATCCTTACCTTCTTGTTTTAATACAAAGATGAGATGGTTTTTTGTACTATATTTAAAGCTATATACCATATATCTAGGTAACTTGACTGTAAACATTGAAGATACTAAACCTACTATCAGAAAACATAATACTAGGTATATACCTACTTGCGTATTTAGTTTCAGACCAGGAACTTAATTTTCTACACAATACATGAACTTAATTTTCTAGACAATACATCGTAGTATGGCAAATCGATTTTGGCGACTAAAATTTTAAATTGACATAATATTGGCAAACTACTGTTTAAATATTACAAGATTTCATTGGCAATATAAAACAGTAGGGAAAATTTTTAGGGATACGACGATTTGAGCATTTTGAAAACAGGACAAAGTCTGAAATTAAAAAATGATAGATTTCTCTATGATATTTGGAAATTCTGTGCAAAAAGTAGAAAAAACTGAACTGGAACAACGTATTATAATGTAAATTCCTACTCAATTTTTTTTCAAAGAAGAATTACAGGGGTTAAAATTATTTAATAAAAATAATTCGCCCTCATTGGTTCTTTAGAGAGAAATCTTCAGATTCGGAATATTACATTCAAAACTGCCCCAGTTCTACTGGGGACTCTATCTTATCGGAGGAAGTTGAGACAAGCCAACCTTAAATATGCGAGAAAATTGTGATCTGTCAAAATCAATTCATATTTGGGTAGTTCAAGTTCTATTGAAAGTTGTTAGGTACCTACCAAAAATAAGTTTTCATTTGTACCAAAATAATCAATTTTTCAACGCAACATTTGCTACAAAAACAAAAAGGTTCTTCTTCAGCAGCATCAGTACGCCTCCACAGGTGCGCCAAGCCATGAATGCCAAAACGGATTAGAGCAAATAATAATTATATGCTTTGTGTCCTTTTGGTACCATACAGCTTATTTATGACTCATTTTTTATTGCTTCGCTGAATTTTACGTATTACTCAACTCAACGAACGTGACTTTATGCTTAGTTAGACAATGAGCATCATATGTATCATCTAACTTGTATAAGGGCAATATTAAAACCAGTTTCTGCAGGTGCCACATTCAGGGTTGTATATTGTCCGGATGAAATTAAATTTTTAATTTCATCCATCCAGTTGGATGAAATTAAAGTGGAAGAAACATAA
>JAAAYG020056979.1:0-10392 GCA_009936455.2 Tomocerus minor
ACAGATAGACAGACAGACAGACAGACAGACAGCCAGACTCGGCATCCTTATAAAGTAGTGATTCCACTACTTAATAACGATAAAATTTCCTTGCAGAAAGCACACTTATTAAGTTCCCTGAGTATGCGTTACCTTTAGAAATTCTGGGAGATAATAACAGACAAATAGTTAACTGTTCTAATCGATGTAATTACTATTAAATGTAAATACTAAATAATTAGTTGTAGTTGCTGATTATTTTCTCTATTTGTATTATTTCAAGCGTAAGCAAGAATGAAAATCAGGATTTGAGGTAAAAGTGATGTTTTGTTGGTATTTGTAGGTTGCTGAGCGGAAGAAAAGCAAAAGAGCGATGCTTTTCCTTCGATTTACTGCACTGTCTGTAGTTGCATTGGTTTTTTTCTGGTGCTTAGCGGAGTTTCTTTGAATTTCACTCAAGTTTCTATTGTTCTACATGGAGCATGGAGCAAACCAATATTTCTTTCGTATCTTCACCCCTCGAGGTCTTGTTATTTCCTTTTTCTTTGACAGACTCTGTATTTTTCCCGTCAGCAAGAGTAATACATGCTGGAAAGGGAAGGAAAATGAAATTCTGCAGTTGCTGTATGTACATAGTTGTTGGTTACTTACTACTGTTGTTGTGCGTTGTGTGGCTGTGGCCAACAGCTCAGTTTTCTCAGGCAGGGCCGTATGAAATGGAGAGGACAATGTAAGCACACCAATGCAATAGGATAAATAAATGTAGTAGAAATAATCGAAAGAAAATTCCGCAACATTTGCGACATAAGAAATGTCAAAAGCAAGCCACAACAGTTTAAGTTGTTTGATATGAAATGAGATGAAATGATAGGGCATGATATAGAAGGGAGTTATTATACACACACACTCGACTCGACTCCATTGCTCTCCGCTCTACATCGTCTGTCTGTCTGTCTGTCTCTCCTCATTGTGTCCTGGATATGAAAGGGCTCGACTTGAGACACAAACAACGACAGACTTTCCCTGCCTTCTTCCTTCCCCGCCTGCCTGTCTGCCCAGACTCGCTAAAATAATCTGGTCTTACTTACAAGTCCCCAACAACAACAGTCGCAGTCCCACTAAACTCCTCTCTCTCTCTCTCTATTTCATTACCCTTCCGACGTCTTCCCCACCTACGATCACTATTCACTCTTCAGGGTTCGGTCCACCACCCAACTCATGCTTTATGTCCTTCTCCTACTCACATAAATTATTCACGTTTCAAGAAATTAAAAAAGCTCTTTTCTGTTTGATTCTCTTTTATAATTACAGTACAGATAGTAACTCCGATTCGGTTTCTGAAAGTGTTTTATTAAATGAACTACTTGAATTGGTAGATTTAATATCTTTGATTTCATTTAGAATTAAAATAGTTTCGGTTTTTATTTGAAAATGCATAGCTAAAGCATGTGCTCGTGTCATGGACTTCATAATAGACTATATCGTACTTTCCTACAAAGATAGTAACAAGTCGGATTTAAAAATTCAAAATTATGATGGAACTAAGGTCCTTGGAAGTAGGTTAGAGTTAGGTAGGCTAGGAAGTCAGAAGTAAGGTTTATAATATGGATTGTGGTTTTGTTAATTCATAGTTGTCTCAATTTGAAGCTTGTTTAATTAATGAACTATTGGGTATGAATTCTGGCTGCGGCCTCCGCTGCTGCGCTACAGCTACGCCATCAAATCCGAGCATATTAATTATATGAGCCTTTTCCACGCACGGCTACCTTCGAGGTTACAGCAAACACAAACGGCCGCGAAAAAGGTGAAATATAATTTTAACTTGAATATTTACTGATCTGGGGCCTTATTCTCGACTTGTATGGCAAAGTTGCGACATCACGAAACCCTTTTGCAACCAGGTTGGAATTTTCGAAACATCGTAAAATTACGATCTCGTATTTTCCATTGATTGTCAGTCCATTTTGCATTGTAAAATATTTAAAAATCAAAATTTTTCAAAGGAGGATTTACGATCGTAAAACTTTGTTTAGAAAAGTAAAATCTCGATATTTGATAGCGATTACCCCTTGCGATGGGGATGAGAATATAGCCCCTGTTTCCTAACAGTAAAAGCACATAGGTGTTACTTTTATTATGATATGGAGACAATAGGATAGTGGATAGAGCCTACATTTTCAATTTTGCTAGTAGGTGAACTTGCTGCTACTATGAGGACTGTATTGGACAATATTTTCCGGAAAGGATACTCGTCGTAGTTTGGCTTATGTCGTTAGCCTTTGCATCTAGCAGTGGAATGGGTTATAATGGAGGAATTTCTGGCTAAGATAAAAATGAGAGAAGCTGTCTGGGAAAGGAGTTGGTCGGAGACAGGATTGAAAAGAGAAGGGAAAGACAGAAGAGAGTTGCTAAGTAAGCATAAACTATGTGATGGCATAGCATGGTAATGGTGTAGTGTTATGAAATATATATTAGATGACTCTCGGAACTCATTCTTTATATCCATGTCTTTAGAAAGAGGAGTGGAGAATGGGGCTTTTGATAGTTGCGTTTGAGGAGTGTATGTGCTTTTGGCCGAAGTCCTCATAAGAAGATCGCTATAGAGAGAAGAGCAAAGATCAGGTTGGAAAATAGTAGCTGGGCAATGGTCTTTTAAGCTCAACTTTAACAATAGATGCAAAGAGTACGTACACAAGACACGAAGATACCTGTTTTCAAGTGCTCTGCATCTAACCAGACAGAGGTATAGCTTAGCAATCCAGTCGAGTAGTGTACACAGGGACTTGTGTATTCAAACCATTGACTATTTGTGTAAAGGTATTGCAAGGAGGAAGCACTAGACTTCCATACGATCACCGACTACAAAGGATAGGAAAATAAAGCCCCGAGAGAAAATTCAATTTTGCTTTGTGTCCAGTTATATGGCTCTAGCTCAGCACTTACTTTCTACTGCCGAGGATCTACTTATATGCATTACAAAAATATTCACTACAGAGCATGCACACGCTGTACACACTCTGTGCCAATCTATAGACTCACTTCCCATCTTCTGCCCTTATTTTCCTATTCGGTCTCTTATGCACTCACTATTCAAAACAATAACGCTCTATTTGGAAATTGAAAGAAATATAGCGTGCACTATATCTGGATAACAAATTGTTACCTACTCAAAGCATAAAAATTCAGGCAATGAAAAAAAGATTAGTTCCCCGAATAAGTCAGCTTATTGGGTAGAAGGTAATACTTAGTCTTAAAAATCTACTAGAGATGCAGTTGCAATAAATCCCATGAGATTATTCCTTCGACGAAATGTTATTATTGACAGTAAGATTTCCAAGATAAAATTGGAAGTTCTATACAAAATTATTTGGAAACTGAATCAGGCTACTGCGAGCGAGCTAATTTGGTAGCAATTGCATCTCTGATACTTTCAGAGGAATAATGTAAGTTGCGAATGCTTTTCCTTTTCCTAACAATTATCTATCAAGTTTGAGTAGGTAGTCGAGTATTCATTGCAGGTCAAAGAAATTGTAATCTCCAGAAGGAAAAATATATCAAGCGAAGAAAAGTGACGTAAAACGCAATGGAAAGGGATTGTAAAGTGTGAGCCTCCTCAGCAGTCACCTGCAGTACTGAGTACTTGCATGCACTGACTGGCAGAGGAAAGGTAAAAATGGATAATATATATCTCCGTAAGTTGGCAAACATTTATTTTACTTATATATATGATTGTATGGGATTTATTGTCCTCAAGTATACTTAGGGAGTAGTAAGGCCTATAAATAATATAACCTTGCAGTGCAGGCTGAGAACTATATAAACGTATTTGCTGGGCTCTAATGAAATATAATACGGAGATGTGAGTGAAGAAAAGGCGGGCAGGATCAGTATGTATGTATGTACGTACGTACGGTGATACTGGGATAGGTATGTTTCATAATAAAATATATTGTATGTATAGCAGGAACGGGTGGGTCGGAAGCTGAAAGAGATGGAGAAGAAAGAGTGGTTGTAATGCAAGAGTAAAAAGAGTAAGAAAAGAAGGGCAGAGAGAAGAAAAGTGAAAAATGGTCGTCATAAAAATCCAATTGGAGAGATGACTGAGAGAGTCAGGTTATTACCGAACTTGACAAACGTCCGGGTTGGTCACGTCGATTAGGAAGTCGCAAAGTATTTGTCCATTGTCGACGCTGGGGTAGTTGCCATTTACGAAATACGACACTTTCTCTCGACTCACCGAACGGCACGATCTCTCCACTGTTCCCACATAAATTGCACAACCAATCTTAGATATATGTTCAGACAAAATGCATATTATTATCCCACTCTCCTCTTGTTACTAACAATACGGCCGTACGCTCCACTTGCACTTTATGCTCAATTACTATACTCCTCCGTACCTACATCTCCGCGTTTATGTCCACTCTTATACGCTTATTTACCGTTCTATTGTCGTCCGACCGTCTTTTAGCCCTACTCCTTCCGACTCCTTAAACACGGGCTCCCCAGACCAGGCCCTCCTATTATTCTAACAAACTGGAACACATACTGCAAATTCTACAGATAATAATATAGTATTACAGCCCTCGCGGCTCTCATTCTGTCTATTCCATTGCCTTATTACAGTCCGTGTGCATAAAACTCTTCGTAGCTACACACAATCTTCAATTTTCCATTGGGAATTTTCCTGACATGCTCCTTCCTTCAACTGCCCGTACATTTCTTTCTCGCTGGACTTCAGACATTCTTTCCTTTTCTCTTTGTTGCACTGCTATTGGCTACCCTTAGACTTAGAATTGCTTTGGAGCTTTAATCCTTCGTTCTAATGACTAAAACACCGATTTTATTCCTCTTTACTCATTAAAAAGCCTGTATTAAGAGATATAATTTATTTTTATGTCAACTTACAACACTAGAAACACAATACTGTCGTTGATACAGTCCAAATTTTTGAGTTTCTCAAAACTAACTACCTGGCGCTGGCTGAGCAGAATATGCAATTGTAAAATTTTTAAATCCTAAGTTCCTAACTAGTTACATTCTCAATATTATATGTAATTAGCCCTCTAAAATCAATAGCGTTTTTTGTATCTGCGTGTATTGTAATGCCATACCCATTTTATAAATATATAGAAAAGAAAATATTGAGTACTAACCTTCGCAACAAACTCCATTTTTATTAGGACACTCTCCGTGGTCATACCTGTAATCGAATGGGAAGAGTTCTACTATGTTACTCCGAATTTGCATGAAATATTGGGTCTTAAGTTAAAGCAGAGTAAAAGATTAAGTTCGTACCCGCGGACACCTTTGCATTCAGATGATAGTAGACAAACTCCAGCTCTGCCATTGTCCCCGATGCAAGGATCATTTTTGACGTAAACTCGGGAAAATATACTGAAAACTATTAATAGAAAGGCAGATTTAACATAGTTTTATATAGTAATGCACGCAATAAGCAAATTGAGATTCCTTAGCCAATGCTTACTTAATGATAGTTTATTACAGAATTCTGTTTTACATTTAGCTTTAGCACTGGTGGGTTCCTCGGAGATCGCGACACTAGATCCTCCTCCAATGCAGATTAAAATCCACACAAGTAACGACAAATGCATCGTACTTATTTAATTAAAACACACACTAGAAGAAACAAAATATTTTTAAAATAAGTATTGGCCTGTCACAAAAATCTTTTCAAGGAGCACTCCCTGGTGTGTGCGTTGAAAGAAATGGTACGCAACGCAACAGTCTCGAGTCCCTCTACATTACCTAATGTGAGAAAGTGAAGATTATTTATACTAGAAGAGGCTTGGGCAACCAGGTTGACTTCACTGCACTCACAATATTACCACATATAGTTATGCAGAATGATGTTTTATTATAACAGACTACCTTATTCTACTTGAATAAGTGCATATATATATATATATATATATATGTAACCCAAGCTATATCGTATCTATTTCTATCTTGAGTGTGTCACCCTGTTAAAAACTAACAAAGGAGAAAGAATTCCAGATTGCCCAAAATACCACACAGAACATGAGCGAACGTCCCTAACCTTCCCTAAGATGCGATGCTATTCCTACCTGCTTATCTTTAGAGTCCAAAAGGGGACAAAGTTTCAAGGATAGGTCGAATTATAAATAGAGTCTTGGATTTGGAGACAACCAATAAACACAAACGACTGAGACGAGCCCTTCGGCCCCCTGCTTTATCAGCCCTTTTCTTTTCTTATTCCTTTTTAAGTCTACCTATGCACATCTTCTTAGTGATGAACCTTTTCAGCTTACTACCCCGACCTTTAAACTAAAAATGTATCCTCAGGATGACTTATATATAGGAGTACTCTCGAAAAATCGTTCTTTACTACATATTTATATTTATATACAAATTCATGCCTTCTGGAAAAAGTTATATAGAAACAGGGTAGTATTGATAGTCCTAAAGTGGGTTAATGGCTGCACTTTTGACCTACATTTTATTTTTGCCAGCCAAATATGTATAACTATTTGAAGAGAATATACTGTAATTATGTAATTTATTGCAGTCTCAGGGTTGTGATGGAATGCAACGCATTATTGCTTTTCTGTGTGTAGGAGTTTTTGAATGAACAGGGTGTATCGTCCTGGCCTTAAACAATTAGTTTGTTGAAATTGTTTATTATCCAAGTTCTGCCATGCTTCGCATGGGTGCCATAATATTAACATTTTTAATGGTAAAAGCATATCATAAAATCTGATTCCCATTTAGATAAACATGGAAAGTATTTATTGATGGACTAGTAACATTTCGACACGCAGTCAGACGGTATTGTATAATAATGCTTACTAAACAACTACTACATAAACATCAGTAAACAAACAGTCAGAAATAGGAATAAAATTGACTTATAAACTAGTATTGTACAACAAAACAAGAGTAAGCAAAAATAACTGTGAAGTAGTCACTTTATGTATTCAACTTAAATGACTTAGCCAAGAGCTATTAAAGAGTAAATGTAGCATTATCAAATCCCTTGTTATCTTGAGCAGCATTCAATTTCAACGATTGCCTTTTAGTTACAAATAATTTTTGGATCTCTTGGGAGGTTTTGTTTTTAGTTTCCGGGATGAACACAATGATGAAAATGGTGCCAATTATACAAATTCCTGCACAAAGCCACCACAGAGCTGCCCAACCGATCTTCACAGCCAACTCTGGAAACGTTTGAGCGAAAACATAGGACAATATCCAGTAAAATGTTGCAACAGACGATGATGCAAGTCCTAGAAATAGAAAGAAAGTAAGCAGACCTTTAAACTGAGAATTATAAGTAACTTGCCAATTAACTTTATGTCTCAAAGTAAAATAATTTTAATCGCGATATATATATACAATTTATAAATCGCCGATTTTATACTTTGCCAAACCGAATAGAAAGGAAATGTACCTTTGACGTGATTAGGTAAGAGTTCACTCATAACCAGCCAGGGAATTGGGCCCATACCCACATTGTACCTGCGGGAAAAGATAAATCAGTCAAAAGGAAGTTGATAAACAAGAGATGTCCATGGAGTCAATTTTATTGCTCTGATACGAGTACCTAATATTCTTAATTCTTACCCGATGTAGAAGGCAATGAATGAGGTTAGAGGGAGCCAACTGAGATGGGTAGGAATGGTGCCGTTGTTTTGCTCTTTGATGTAGTAATATGTTCCCAAAGCAAGAAGACTTGCAGCCATGATAAGCTGAGAAGAAACCATAAGTACTTTTCGGCCAACTTTGTCAACTAAAATAATCGGAGCCAAAAGGACTGTGAGAAGCTGGCAAGCTCCTAAAATGATTGAAGCAATATTTGCGTCCATTTCTGTTCCAGCTGAAGCAAATACCTCGACGGCATAGAAGGAGGCGCCATTAACACCCGAACATTGTTGGAAAACAAACAGAAGTGTGCAAATAGCCACGGGTTTCATTACATTCGCTGTGAGCATGTCTTTCCACTTTTGTGGCTGGCCGTTTGAGTCTTCGATGGAATTTTCAATCTAGTCAGCAATATCATATATCAGTTTCAATAAATCCTAGTTATTTATGAGGAATGACAGATTTGGGAATATTTTGAAAAAAGTTACTTGAGTAAGCTCTGGCTCGATGTATTGTTTCTTTGATGCTCTTCTGAGCCACTCCAAAGCCTTGCCAGCCTTTTGAGCTTTCCCTTCAGTCAGAAGGTAACGAGGAGACTCGGGCATGAAAAGCATTGAAATGAAAAATGCTATTGGGATTGAACCACAGACGACAGATAGCCAGAAGTACGACACAAAAGCTCCAACGACGTACCTGCACATTCCAGTATACATGTCTATTTAATTCTATGCCAGCTACGTGCTCCTCCTATCTATTTTCTGTTTAGTCACCTACACACACGCCTCATCTCTCTCCACCATCCTCCCCATCATCATCTTTACATTCTAAACAAAGTCAGACTTACGTGAATTCTATTCCTGTTGCCAGCATTAAGATCATTACGGTTGCTAGTGTCCCTCGGATTTTATCTTCGGTGATTTCACTGACATAGGCCGGCACTACCACCGTCGTACATCCTCCACAAAATCCTATTACAAACAACAGCTAAGTTGCAATGCAAGCAAACGACGAGAATTCCTTCGGCATTGACAATTTTATTTTAATTGGAGCTATACGTGTGTCTTTCCAACCTGTTATGAATCTCCCAGCGTACATCATTGGCAGATTAATAGCCCATGCCATCATCATCCATCCGACTGAAAACGGAATCGCTATTAGTAGCATCGTCGGCTTTCGCCCTATAGCACCCATACTGTATCCAGTGAATGGAGCAGAGAGTAAAGCCCCTAACTATCAGAGGAACATGATTATCTTCATTAGTTATTATTGTTACACTGTCATTTCAAAGGATTGCTTTTGCCATTTAAAAAAACATGCTCTTACGATTGCAAATGAGGCAATGTATCCCTTTTGAGTTGGATTCAATTCTCCAAAAATTTTGTGTTCCGTAATATCAGGCAAAGCTGGGGCTGTCCATGCCAATACATTCCCTAAGCAGAAGGAGCTGATGGTGGCTACAAAAAACAAAATTTTCAAACTTCATTGTGTAAACTTATTAACTGGACAGTTATGCAATGTGTTTAGAACTTTCACTTGAAGGAACTTAAAAACTTTCACAGAAATAGCATGACTGAATGAATGAAATTGGCGCATTTGGCAGTGGACTAAGGAAATCCATTCCTTGGTATAATATGTATTCAACTCGAAATAAAATCGTCATTTATCTATCAAAGCAACTTACCCACTAAAACTGCCAATACCGTAGTCCTTTTCTTTGGAATCCAAAGTGGACTGCCCAATTCAATTTTAACTTCTTCAGGGACACTCATTTTACAAATACTTCAATTTCAATTTCAAAATGATGGTCAACTGCACTCGTACTTATGATTTATGAAATGGAGATGTGTAGCTATTTGTCTTTATAGAGGTTGAAATAATATAAGAGATGATAGAGATCGTATGATGTCTAATAAAGAAATTGGAATGTAGATCAACAGCAATAGACAAATGCTTTTATCCTTCCTAACAAACCAAATGTACTAGCGAATTCTAAAGCCATAGTACGCATCTCTGTTTATGTGGAAAGTATAAATTATTCACTACTTCGTATACTTATTCCATGAAATTCAAAAAACTTGAACTACTCAGACAAAAACCTGTATTGGAGCTGGTTAGAGATTCTATATACCTTACTAAATTACTATTAGAGTTGGACAGGTTCCCCAAACATGTGCTTCAGAAGTGTTCGCGTTCAGACACAAAAGCACGTAAGAGCAAAGTACATCACAATAGTGTTGTTGTGTGTGGACTTCTTTTGAACATTTTTGAGCTAATATGAGAATCGCGAGACAATGTACTGTATAGTTAAAGGAGACAACCGGTTTACTCTTCCCTTTTGATCTGCAACATCTTCCATACATTTATGACGCAAATACTTCTACCTATATAAATTGTTTAGTTCCTTATACCTACCTTATTCTAGTGGATTTTACTGCTAGTAGTAGTGGTCAATACACAGAAATTGCATAACTCCATCACACTTATTTTTTGCTTGACAATCAGTGAACCACTGCCTATATTTGTTTCGAAAATATAATTATAGACACGTATTGAATAGTGCATGTATGGATACTACTTTTATGTATGTATTAGTTATTACATTGAGACGAATATGAATTGCCGTGATTATAGCAGGCCTGACCGGCATAAGAAGAATTGAAGAAATCTTGACAGTCGCATTTAAAGAAATGATATCGACTACTATACATCAGTAAATAATAAACCATTGTAAAAACGGCTGTAAATAAGTAGCGGTTGGCATGATTTTTGGTGAAAAATCAATGATTTACA
>JAAAYG020057001.1:0-10392 GCA_009936455.2 Tomocerus minor
CTCCTCTACATCACCTGTGAATATGACAAATATGGAACAGAACGCCAATAAAGCACACTTTGTATGACTTGTTCTTTTCATTTTTAAACCTAGCGTGCAATATATATTAAATATATAATGGTCATACGGTGGAGCACCTACGTACAAATAATAACAGAAAACATAAATTATAACAGAAAGCAGAATTATAGTTATGTTATTTTTTTCAGAACTATCCAAAATCGATGTCATTGCGATATTAGATATTTCCTTTAGGTGCAGTTATTATGACACCAGCTTCTTTTTCCAGCGCCAGCTGACACCATTATTGCCAAGCTTTCCAGTTCATTAAAAAATTTACAATTAGTCAAACAAAATTATAATTAAAATTATAATTTGCCATAAGTAGGTATTTCATATGAGGATGCATTTAGTGTTCAAGAGCATTGATTTACTTACGACTTAAAATTGTTGTATGATGCGTAATTACGAATGAAACTGTAGACACATTCAGTTTCTTATGTTATGGTTATCGTCGGTTATGGTTAATATGGCGATAGTTCTTATCTGTATTATTGAAAAAATCCACGACACGTGTTTGAGTGCGCTGGACTATTGATATAATATGTTTATTGGTATGACTTTGAATTTAAATAGGTACTGAAATTTTATTACAAGATGATACCGGATTACAAAATTATTAGTAAATACTGTTGAAAATGAAAAACGAGCAGGCGACATCAAAGCAAACACTCATGTTAACATGACTAGTAATTATATAATTTTTAGCTTATTCTATTGGCACTTTTCCGCGTTGATTTTCCGTATTGCTATTTACGAGGGAGTTATATAGTTATCTCTGTTACGAATTGTCGTTAATTTTTTTATTAGGTATTATGTATTATTATTTTGTAGCATTAGTCTTGATACTAAAAAAGTATATTATATATTGCTCATATTTAGAATTACAAGTTCATTTAGATGCATAATCAGCAGTTGCCACAACATAATCTTTTACCCGAGAATTTGCAATTTAACTTCCCCAAAAGCATAATTTACAGATTACAATCAACAGATAAAAAGCACTTATAGAATGTTGAACAACGGAATTGCATAAAGCGTTGTCATTTTCAATGTTTATCTATAATTTACATTTAATTTACAAGAAACCTAATTAAATTTCAATGCCATAAAATTAATCAGTATTCATTACGTCCGTCAATCAATCAATGCACGAGGAAAACTCCATAAAAATAACCAAAGTGTACAAGTCATGATTCCTTAGCTTTAATATAAATAGAAGGAAAAAGGGCGTAAGTATTACTTCTACCGTATTTGGTAACCACATACCAAACGCATTTGAATCAGTTTTTACAATTATGTTTAAACTGTTACTTACAGTTTTTTTTGTGGCAGGAGCAGTTCTTCTTTGCAACAGCAATTTACAACCTGGAGACGACATTGTAAGTACTTTTAACCAGAGTTGTTGGTCCGGGTTTCATTGGGGGCTTAGGAAATAATTCCATTTTATTAATAACACTTGTAGGGTTTCATTTTATGTATTTCAATAAATCATTTTCAATCGGCATGAAATAGCCACATTATTGGCGTATCCTAGTTAAGACGCTGCATTAACTATAGACGGTGATAATTTTGTGCAATACTTTCGAAAACGCGAAAGCACATTTGGCTAATTATCACAACTCATTTATTTCATGTCCTTACGGACAAACTAATGAAAATCTGGCCTGTTTACTGATGAGTGGGAAATTACGTAGAGAAAATGTAAAACATAATAACATTTTAGCAGTTGAACGATAGAAAAAATATTTATTTGATTGTCGTTTTTGAATTCAAAAAATCTTAAAAATTACTGTTATGCAATTAAGCGTTCTTGGGACAAAATGAAATAGTATTTCATCTACTCGCAAAAATGATGCAGCTAGGCTTAATTAATTTTTTTCCTTGGACAAAGTAAGGTTTAGTCATATTTTTAGCTACTCCGTTAAATACTGATTCGTTAAAGGTTAGTTCAAAAAAACGTTAACAAAATGTTTCGTTCCGTAGATTTAAGTGCTTTTATTTTCCGAAAAGGAATATTTGAATAATACTAAACCAATTACACTGTCGATAATACCTTCCAAACTTTCAAAATTTCTTTCATCTGAATTCTATATCTGTAATTTTTTCTGAGGAAGATATCAGTCCTACGTCAATAATTCAAATTTGATTTTTATAAATAATAAATAATTTTTTGACGTGAAAAATTTCAAATTACTACTCACACGGTTGGAAGCCTTTAAAATTATCAAAAATAATCAATATTGAACCCGTAAAGAGAAAAACGCTTTTATTGAAAATTCTAAAATCCTACTAATTTTAAAATTTTCATTTCTTGTGCTTAAGTCACTGACTTTTTAAATTCTTAACCAAGGGATTTAAATTCCGTGAGACATTGACGCTGTATTCACCTTTCTGAGTAAATTGATTTACTTTATGTTAGGGTCAAACTTGGTTTTGAAATCAGATTCGTTGACATCACTACAACGATCTCACTACACTAATAAATCTCCAGCATAGTCTTGACGTAGGTGACGAAAGTTAGTAGTTTCAAAACGAAGAATAGCACCGCATTTCGAGAGTCTATAATTATTTTAGACTACATGTGTCTACTTATAACGTTACTATCTCTTTTCTAAGGACTTCTACAGTCAAGTACCTATTTTATATATTATGTCAAAATTGTACTGTAAAATTTCCCTTTTACATAACATATATGAAGTTTTCATTGAAAGGAAGTAGACCCAGAATAAAATATAATAATAATATACATAACACAAATAAAACAAAGCGGCCCAATAGTCCAGTCGAAATTCTTTGGAAACTAATATCTAACGAGCATTATTTTTCTACACTTTTGGAGATTTTTTAAAACGCATTGTAACAATTCTCGGAAATCCATTATGGTTTTATATGAAAAAATATTACACATAGTGAATTACATATTATAGTTGTTCCTATATAGGTCCGTCCTACCTTCAATAATAACTAAAATATACTTATGAATATACGAATAACGTTCTAGGGCTCTACTAAAAAATACTGCGTTTAAAAAAAATTGTAATTTTAAAAATGAAATAGTGAAATAACGGGACTTTTTTTAAAGCTAAACGGAACTTTTTTAAATGCAGTATTTTTGAGTTTTCCCATAAAAAGAGAATTGGCAATTTTGGGGAGTTTTAGATTAATGGATTTTTGACTATGCAATATTCCATATTGCATGTCTTTCTTATATTTGTCGTTTTGAGTTCAAAATGTCGTACATTTTTTATGGAAATATTAAACTATTCAGTATTGCTATAATTGCTTAATTTTGAATAGCATAGGTCTTACTTAAATGTGTGGCTGTTACAAAATTACTTGCATGTCATCTACAGTTATGATATCTTTGTAAACATAATGGGTTATATGAAATGTATTTTAAATTTGGTCTAATACACAAACATAGATTGCGATTAAAAATGTCTTGGATGAGGTGCAGTTTGAAAACCTTCCTCATTTGAATGGTAATTGATCTTGTTTTAACTACTTGTATCGCATTTATATTTAAATGTAAAAGATGTTCGAAAAGAGCACAGTGAAACGTTTTGGATGACATATTGACTATGGTCAAAATAAGCGGCTAAAATGGTACCCCTAAAATAATCTTAAAATTCAAATGATGTGGCTAAAATAATCGTGATCAATATGGTAGTGGGTAAAATGGCCTAGTGGCTGGCTGAAATTTTTATTAGGTAATGCCTAAAATCATTATTAGGCATCCGCTAAAGTCATAATTATCCAAAAATAAAAATCTTCATTATCCAAAAGCTATAATTTTTATTATCCAAAAGCCAAAATCTTTATTATCCAAAAACTAAAATCTTTATCTATATAGCAAATCCTAAAATCATTATTAAATCATTAGGGAATTGTTAAAATCATCAGTAATTCATTAAGCAATAGTTAAAATCAACATTAATTCATTAGGCAATCACTAATAAATATTCACTTAAAACTGTCTTATTAAATCAACGTATACTTAATGTTTGATTTTCAGAAAATTCAAAATGCACAGGGGAAAATTTCACAATTTGTTTCGACAATCTTATTGAGTACATTAGGATGGGACAGAATGATATTGAAATAACCAATGGGACGGATATTATAATCGTTGTTGGATTGTCAGGCGTCGGAAAAAGCACAATAGTTCAATTCATTGCCAATGTAACCAATCCGTTAGAAGCTGTCTGCCGAGGTACTAAATGTAACATCACAGATGAATCTGGAGCGATCGGAAGCAATATTATATCGCAAACATTCATCCCGAACTTGGTGGTCGACAACATAACTAATAATTTAGTTACACCCTTTTATGATATGCCTGGTTTCAACGATAATAGAAACGAAACAGTAGAAATTGCTAATTCATTTTTCGTTAAAAGAGTTTTGGAGAATGCTAGAAGGGTTAAAATAGTCGCCGTTGTCCGAAAGGAAGATCTTAGTTTATCAGATAAATTAAGATTTCCAATGCTTTTGGATAATTTTTGCAAACTTGTGAAAGATCCGGCAAAATTTGATAACGGAATATCTATTATAGCAAATATGGCAGGGTACAATGACGATGAAGTCGACATTTTTATTGATTATTACGATTTTATGAATGACGTCAATTCGTCATTGCCTGGCCTAGTTAAACCCGAGCATCTAAATGCCGCAGAAAAATTAATGGCAATATTTATGAGGGAAAAGCCCAATGACCAACGGGAACCTGTTCCTGCTAATCTGGGAATCATGAGAACCCCGAGATATAACGGCTCCATACGAACTGATGAAATATTTCAGAGAGACTACTTAAAACTTAAGTCCCTTATACATAACTCAACGGAATACATAGATAAAATTGACAGCGATTTTGGATTTGCTATTTCTTCCGATGCTGAACTGTTCTTAGTGAAAGCAGCAGCAGCTACTGCTACTAACGTCAAACAAGTTTTTGCGCGGATGGCGGATGACATTATTGAAATTATATCAGAAGGCTTTGAGAAATTGGCCAATGAGGGTTCTGCGTATGTAGGATTTGAAGATGACTTAGTAAATTTATCGACAGCTTCATACTCCTTCATAAATGACACAGGGGTTAAACCAACTGAATATCTAAATGCCATTTTTGCCACTGTTTTAACATTTACGGACGAAGAAACAATTTCTCCCTGCAGAAAAGAGCTGAATACAACATTTATTTTTCTTGATTACGCTTTTCAAGTTCTACCAAATATTGAACTTTACCAGCAAACATGGATTGAACCTTTACATGATATTCAAATCAAAATTATTAAAAATTCTAAAACTGAAGATGCGCTGATGAAATTTCTGGAAAATTTTCAATTGCAATTCCAAACGTTAACTGCCGACTATGCTCTTCAATCAGTGATTAGGATTAACGAGCATTCAGCCATTAATGCTAAAATTGTTGAATTGAGCAAGTTGTTGAGCAGTGCTGGTACTCTGGAAAGCAATTTTTCATCTCTAAAACTGTCTTCCTATTATTTATCGGAGTACATTAGAAATGTCACCCAAGAATACGAAAACCTTAACAACGTAGCTGCTGCATTTGACATTGATTATCCTTTTTTAGAGTTAATCGAATGTTTTTTTCAAAGTAGTTTCGCATGGAAAACTATTGAATGGGTTTCTGTTCACACTCATCTTTTCAAGGATTTAGTCAATGAAGAGACAACGTTTACGAATGAGTTAATAAATTTACAAACCGATTTAAGCTCACCAGAAGTACAAAGCTTTAGAGAGGAAGAATTGCATTCTTGGTGGCAGTCAGATAGTCAAATAACAGAACTTATTATTAATGATTTTTGGAATAGGGCAAATTCCTTGAAGTTTTCTATTTCTAAAGCCTACAGCAAAGAGAAATTATGGTCTGTTCTGAATGCAGAAAATACTTTGGGCAGAAAGAATCGGATGGCAGATTTATTGAATATTAAACTTTCTGGACAACCAGGATGTGAAGAGTCTAACGGTTCTACTTTATTATACATCGGAACAAGTATATCTCTTAAACATTTACCTAACTGTACCCTAAATACTGTCACGAATGTAGTGGTATTGGCTTTGGACGAACTTTACTTTGACTCGGATATTACTGGGAACCTTTATAACCCCACTAACAATATAAACTATCTTGCCATAGCACCAACATGGAATATCGTTGGACAAAGCCAATTCAATTTAGTAGGTATAGATGCTGCAAAGGGTTTTCCAGGAGGACCAGCAGGAAACTTTTACGGTATATATTTAGATAAGTTAGGGTCACCAGGACCGGGTTTTATTCTCAATGGAGGTCGTGGTGGGGCTGGACAGGACGGAGAAGCAGGGATAAATGGAATAGTTGGTCAAAAAAAGGAATTCAATGTTAATACTGATTGTAAAGCTTGGCTTTTTGGTAGCGGTATTCAAATTCAGATAGTCCCTAACAGTTGTAATACATGTCTCGACGACAGCAAATTGTGCCAATGTCCCGCGGGAAATTGTGGTGTAACAGTGGAGATTTATGGGTCCAAAGGAAATAATGGTACAAGGGGAGGAAACGGCGCAGATGGTAAACCAGGGGGTATTGCCGGGGATGCTGTGTTGGTAGACCTGAGAGCTAGAGCACCAACGGTTATTAATGGAACGGTAGGCTTAGGAGGAGAGGGTGGTCGAAAAGGTCCAGGGGGGAAGGGAGGGAGGGACGGAGAAACGCTATTAGTTACAGTTGATGATTTCCTTAGGAGTTTTAAAAAAGTATGTGAAATAGTGGATGATGCTAGTAGATATTTGAACCCGTTTGTGCATAGTGACGGCCCTGATGGACAAGAAGGAAATCGTGGGCAAGGTACAAATGGTAGTAAAATGGCAATCGACAAGAAATTATATGTCGATTTACTTAAAAATAAAATTGCGTTTTTACAAGGTAATGAATATTTGCACGGTAAACTGAATGAGTTTCTGGAAATGATGCAGAAAAACAATTATGTTCCCCAAACAGTCAACTATTTTGCACATCATGCTTTATCAGATTAGTTGAACTTTCATATTGATATTTTGTTTTTAACTGGACATCTGATTCATTAACAGCTTTAATTTATTTTGAAATTAGATGTATAGGTACCTACTCAAAATTAATGTTAATAAAATACAAAATTACTGCAAATAAAATTCTATTGACAAAATGGGCCATCGAAAAGCTTCTTCGTTGACAAAAGTTGCTGTGGAAGTTTTACTTGTTGACAAAAAAGGAAAATAAATTTTCTTGTCCTACTAAATATATAACGGTCATAGAGTGGATTAAAATTGTTGTATGATGCATAATTACGAATAAAACTTTGGACACATTCAGTTTCATGCATTTAAAATTACAATGGGTTTCTTTTCTCAAAGGACGAACAATGAGGGTTATCCGATTTAAGTACCAGGAATCATATTGAATTTTCCCAAGGAGAATGGATAATGCCATATTTCATGTTGATAACTAATATATCCCCTTAGAATGGCAGTTACACATCTACCAGTGTGTTATTTAGATTCTGATGCATATAACAAATATCCTATGCAAATATTGCAATCCGTCGGATGAACATGGCGTGATTAGAAAAGCGGAATTTTCTCTTAAATATAAATTAAATAATTGCAGAAATACATATGACATTGAAAATAAATTTTGTATCGTGTAAAGACACTTAAAGTAAAAGTACTCAGTCTATTTTGCAACATAAAAATTGAATCGCGCTATTGCGACTCCTTTTCATTGTCATTATCTTTCTCATTACTCTTTGAAATGTTAGGGCCACACATAGTAAGACCCGTAACATCTACCCTGTCCATAAAAAATATTTAGTCTCCTGTGGTAGCCTACATTTGATTTTATGTAGTTGGCTACAAGAAGCAACTATAGGTACTGTAGAAGTTTCCAGACGTCTCAAAGTGTAGAAAATTTTTTGAACATGAATTCATTTTAATGTAATATTGCTCATTAATCTTGTGGAGTGGGACATTAGTGGGCATTTTATGGAAAACATTCATTTCATTTCATTTTCATTCAAAAAATTAACCTTGTGTGCAGCAGAGAATAGTTTTTGGAAAGTACTTTTACAATCGCTTCTACTCACAGACACTCCTATTCAAATAAATCACCAAAAATTATTTATTGACACATGCCTGTACATTTTCTAGCTAATACCAAATTATAAAGTCCACTGATACACATCTATATATATTTTGATTAGGCAAAATGAACTCTTTCGTCCAAACAGAATTTGTGAAAATGATTAAGCAATAGTTGTAATTTCTATGCAATGGCAGATTCAGTCTAATAGTTTTCAGAACTTAAAAAATTTTGAAAAGGAAATCGGATTTTTTTGGATCCATTTTTGCTCATACAACAGCTTGAATGTAATTCAGAGTTAATAAAACTGAAAATAAAAATGGCTACTGGTCGCTCAAATATGTGGGCGTAGTACTTGACGGCACACATAATCAATACACGTGGAGGGTGGAGAAGTAGCTAACGGCAAATTCATAACAAATTGCTAATAAGCAGGGCTAGGACAGTTGACAAAAAATGAATGTAGGCAAAAATGTGCTTAAAATCGCCAAAAAAGTTTGAAAAAAGGTTGAATAGAATTGATTAATACATGAGAAACAAAGGAAATTTTAAAGTTTATAGATTACAAAAGTACCTTTATTAGATTAATTAATCAAATACAAAGGGCATTTAGAGGTAAAATAATTATTGCGATAAAAATTGAGATATATTAATGCAGTCTAATTACTCATTCAATTTTAGATTTTTACATGAAATACTGGAGTTATTTTAATCGTCGAAATACGTTCCAAAAAGGTCCAAAATGTCAAAATAGGTCCAAAAATTCCAAAATAGGTTGTCCTTTTTATGTCCTATAGGTCTGAAATAAGTAAAAAAGGTGAAAACTAGTGCGTGTTATTTGCTTCAAAATACTGTAAAACGTTGTCCCCAGAAGTCTCATTTGCGGACCTTAGCCCATTAAAAAACCTATTTTACCTAGCTATAAGCTCTGCTAATAGGCAAAGGACAAAATAGTTCTCTTCTTTATAATATGACGTAGCTATATAATGTCTAAATATTAGCTACGTCATACTTATGCATATGGCAACATCTATTTTGCAACATAAAAATGTTGGAAGCGAAATTGCGACGGAATGCATGCACTAAAGGGGAAACGATATATTCCGCCGTCTGCGCCAAAGCAAGCAGTCAATGCAATGTAGCAGAACCAGAGAAATGCTACCAAAGAGTGGGTCATAGCAGAAAAAAAATGTTAACGCTTATTTCGTCGTTGGCGGGCGATCGAGTGTGTATTATATAGTCCAGTTTCTAGTAATAAACATGCTCTGCCAGTCAATAATTATTAGTATTATAATAAATGGTAATTGTGATAGTGAGTAATAGTAATATGGGTAATGTGAGTAATATGGCTTTACGGTTCAGGAATAGATCGTGTATGTACATATCACCAAAATAAGGTGCTGGACTTCGTAGACAGTTACAACACAGAATACATTTTTTATTCGAATAGTCAATCACAAATCATTTTTCAAAATACTTAGGTACAGTTAATTTAGAATTGAATAAAATAAAAATAAGGAGGAGAGAAAATCTCTCAGTGTTTTTGACCATGCTGAAATGTCAATTTTGACGTTCCTGGGTGGTATAACTCGAAAATTCCCATCTTAGATAGATTTTGTTTTCTATAATTTACAAAAAAATTAATTGCATTTGGCGGTAAAAATTAGTTGCATTTTGCTGCTTGCTTTTTATTATAGCATATATATTGTTTGATTTCCCAATTTCGCACCTGCTTGGGAATTTTGATTCCCATTCTTCCAACTTTGTAAGAGGGAAGTCACCAGTTTTTTGATTACTCATTCGCAACCATTAGCCGGACATTTGCAGGCTTCTACAATGGAATTCAGCAAGTGGTGCATTAATTAACTTTCAAGAAATTTAATTTATATCCAATCTGTAAGGCAAAAATGAAAACGGGACCGCAATTCGGGGTATAGGATAGCTGTATTGCATGACTTGCATTCTTATACTTTGTAAACATTACTGACAAAATACATTCTCTGTGCGCTGCCCATGCAATGATGTGGATTTAGGCTGCCTCAGCCTTGCTTTATTAAGAAACGGCCTCGTTTCTTTATTAAGAAACGGCCTTGTTTCTTTATAGCTTCCTTTTGTCTCTGTCTGTCCGTACGTTCGTAAGTACGTTTCTCCGTTTACACGATAACTCAAAAACGGATTGAGATACTGACGTCAAACTTTCAGGATATGTTCTAGGG
>JAAAYG020057023.1:0-42598 GCA_009936455.2 Tomocerus minor
GTTAGGTATAGGTGATTTTGGAAGGACACAGGGCAGAGTACCGAAAATATTAACCTAGGTAGATATGGCAGCGGTCTGATTAATACAGATAGATAGGCTTGCATAGTTGGCTTGGCCCCCCTATACTTATATTTATTACAAAGTAGTAATGTTAAAAATGTTAGGTTAAATAATAACTCACCGAGAGGTTATCATTAATGCGTTGCTTTTCAATTAAAATATATTATGTAAACCTTGCTTTTTATTATGATTCATAAATAAACTGAACAAAAATAAACTTGAAAGTTTAATTTTATATATTTACATTATTACTTCAGCTCTGAAGTGATTCTGCATGATTTATCAAGACATTGAATTTTATTATTAATGAATTAGATTTTTATTACTACCGCCTACTTAAATATAAATAAATATAGTTTCCAGCAAAATAAATCATTATTATTGGGAAATAATAATAATTTGCAAAAAAACAAAATGTTAATGCAATAAATGTACTTATATCTTTTCAAAAATTATCTGACATTAATATAAATAATATTTTGCGATTAACATCCGGCGAGGAAAATTATTTTTTTTTATTTTTTTTTCAATTCGAGAAAATAATTATTACGAGATTAATTAACTATTGAGACCAAAATAAGTCACCTGAACAGAAAAAAATAAATTGGTTTGTGAGATTGTATTGTTAATAATAAATGGTTATTTTATTTTTTGCAATAAAGTATCTCATTTAATATAAATTTTCATTTTCCAATTAAAACCAAAGTTTATGAAACCACTTTTCTTTTTAAATTGAACTTACTTGGTCATGAAAAGGCAAGGTTTTCATCAATAAATTATGCATTAATAGAAGCTCATAAAATCATATAATAAACTGTCTACTATGTTAAGATAAATGTACTTACATGATGACTCGCTAAGTAGTGCTTCCTGAAATTGTTCTAATTCTTGTTGATTACTAAGTGATGCCAATTCCATGCCTTTTATTCCGCAGCAATGTTTAGCCTCTCTAAACGCCAACTAAAGAACCGTAACGGGATGTTTGCCCACAATGATCAGTATTATACAATTAAATTTAAAAAAAAAAGATACTAAAATCAATCATATATTATGATAATAAATCCATATATGTAGAAAAATTATCCCCAAAGAAAACAAATTAACTGCATTTCACATTGAATATAAAATAGTACCTGCTGGCTACCAGCGTAATAATTGTAAAGCATAGGTCGTAGTTCACAGTCAGGTCTTACTATGAAGTATGAAACAAAATGATAACTTTTATAAGAATAAGTTCAATAGTCCAAAATAATACTAAATATGTGAAAAATGAAAAAAATCGACTTGCCGAAGGACATAACAAATAAAATTAGATATACTTTTATTACGTCGAAACACATTACAATAACGATGTGAGGAAATATTAGAAGATATTTCTTAAAAATTAATAATTTCCAAAGGACAGGATAAACACACTTTACTGTAGTATCTACTACGCTACTCAAGCATTCTAAATAGGAAAATATAATGACTTTTTAATATTGATATTAGATAAAATTTGGAAACAATAAAATTAAAGCAGGAAGTTGACAACCGATGTAGGTACTTGTCTGATGTTTTGCCAAATACATTTACAATGCATAAACAAAGTAATAAAAATTACACTGTTATGTGTCTCAGCAAAGAGGAAACAGAATACCAAGTGCACAGTCACTTACAAGGTTGATAAGAGTCTAAATGAGTATGTTTCTGCATTGATTCAACCGATTCGTATTGCGTTTTGTATGTATTTAAACGTTAAATTGTATCTTTAACAAATTGAAGCTCTTCGTCTGACACAATCAACAAATTGCCATAAAGTTCATCGATAAACATGTCATCTACCGACGAATTTCTACTAGAAAACTCATCAAATTTGGTTGTTACATCGGAGCAATGCTTTTCCTTTACGACAGAAGAATTTGTACTAAAGCTTTCAATGTTGATATCACCGTTTTTCATAGATGAATCTTTCTCTGTGCACAAATCAGTCTTTTGGTCATCTAATTTCTGAGATCCTTCATCAATTGACTTGCTCTCTGCTAGTGGACTGTGGATTTGCGGACCATTATTGGCATTAATGTTCTCCGACTCCTGAAAACAGTAAATATTTGTTATGAAATTGACGATGATTTATTCATTGACAGTTATTAGTTTAGGAAAATAAAAATGTATTTACTGTCTTTTTAATGCCGGCAATAACAAGTAGCTCTAAATCACTTTTGAGAAACGGTACATCAGCATGGGATTCTGTAACGTGGTATTTGAAATCGGAATAGGAATTCGTGGCGAAAGATCTTTTTTCCTCACCGACAGGTTGACAGACCCCACAATTGTACAGGAATCGACCCGAGTGGATTTTCCTTTGTACCACATGAATTCTCAGATTTTCCTTATAAAAATAATTACGGAAACCTCATTTAAAATGCCAAAACTTGCCTGTTTCTATATTTGATATGATATAACAATTACTTACCATAGTTTTAGATGAAAAAGTACAATGTGGACAGTGGAAAGACTTTTTCTCGTTATGCTGAAGCTCGTGACGTTTCAAGCAATTATACAATTTTGTAGAGTAGGAACATAATTTGCACGAATATTCTTTTTCATCATCCTTGTTATGATTTAGTCTGACATGCCTTGTTAAACAGAATTTAGATTTTGAAGAATACTCGCATTTGTCACATGTAAACATTCTGTCATTTGTGTGTCGCAATTTATGAATGTCAACTTCAGATTTATTTCTTCCTAGAAATTGGCACCCAGGATGCTTGCAGGCAACTGTCTTTTTAAAGTGAATTTTTTTGTGATTCTCCAAAGCGTACCTAAAATAAAATTGATTACTGTCTATAATATATTCCTATAAAATACGCAATGGAATCATGCAAATTGGTCATGAAATTTTAAGGTCCCCTCTTCAATTTTACCATCAAGTTTTATAGAGAAATAAGACAAAAGTTCATACTGGGAAAATATAGAATGGAAAATTGTGGAGAAACAGGTTAAAAGGTTTCAGGGGAAATGGGTTTTAAGGCAAAACAAGAATGTTAGATGGAAAAATGTAATTTGATTTAATTTGGTCTGTCATTATAAGTTGTAAATCTGTAAAAGTATTTTCCATACAAAAATTTTAGTATTCAGTAAATAGCTGCAAATACATTCCCCATTTTTAAGAGCCCTTTGAATGAAACGATGGAAAAATCCACAAGGGTAAAACTAAACAGAAAAAATAACAAAAAAATTCGTTACGTCTCAAAAAATGAAGATGTGCATATTTCACAGTGAAATAATTTTTCTCGGTTGTTGCTGTGCTGCTTTGAATGTCGTTGGAAATGAGACGATTTATTTGTTACATAGGTACACAAGTTGCATTTGAAAATTTTCGATTGAGAACGGTGGGCATGAGCCATGTGACGATTTAGTGAAGAGATTCGACTAAAGGTTTTACTGCAAATGCCACATTCCGGCGACATCATATCCAATGTATTAAAGATTAAATTCACGTCGACATCTGTTACTTCATTAAAACGTTCTGATTCAATTTTTGAAGTTTTTGCAGCAGTTGTTGAAGACTTTAAAGGTACATTGGCCAAAATCTCAGGGACAATATCCTTGTGGTCGTGGTGCGTCTTTTGGATGTGCGAAGCAAGTTCCCGATTGAGGACAAAAGATTTGGCACAAAATAAGCAACTCCGAAGAGATACTTTTCGAAGGATTATTGGAATGGATTTGCAGATAGCTGCTTCCATCTTACAATGATCTGAGCTGGTTAAATGACTGAGCATTTCTATTTCGTCATTAGCCAAAACTTCTGGACAGGAAGAACAACTCCAGCGATTCAGTGCATTTGTTTTAGACCATAATTGTGCTTCTTCAACCTTCATGTGACATTGCTCAAAATGTTGTAATAATTGCTCTCTTTGTGTAAAATAATATTTACAAGATCCGCATTGAAATGGCGACTGCGACGCAATTTGATGAATATGCTCCAGAATTAAATTTCTTTCAGGATTTTCTTGACGGTCCTTTCTACTCACCTTCTGTTAAATTCATTTATTACACAGATTATGCGCAAAAATTATTGCAAGATACCTAATAAATGAAAGGCTACCGCATCGATATAAATAAATGGCTACTTTGTTATAAAGTACCTACTCAATTATAAATATCATGCATAAAAAGTATGACTACGACACTTTACTTACTTGACAATGAAAATGCGATATCAAATGCTTTCCCATAAGAAGTTTATCAACTTTGGAAAAGCACGTTGGACAATATATAGTTTGCTGCCCATTTTTTCCAATTCTGATAACAGGGGAATTATTTCTTTTCCGTTTTTCTCTGTTGCTGGGAAGTGAGGTTTCGTCAAAAAGGTCGTTATTCCTTCTCATGTCTTGTCCATCATTTTTGGCTCTTCGTTTAAAGTGTAGTTCAGATGCCAAGTGCTTCTGCAAACTGCTTTCATTTGCAAATCCTCGATCACAAACATCACAGAAATGCTGCGGCACAGAATCATCAGGTTTCATCCCAGGGATCCACTTTCCTTTAGAAAGATGCATTCCTCTTGATATGGTAGACATCTTAAGAAATCTGTGATTGACTTCAGTTTCCTAAAACCTAAATCTGAAAATAAACAAAATATTATTTCTCCATTATTTAATCTCCATCTAATCAAATGTATTATTTATGGTTATCCAGCTTTTCCCCGAAAAACATTTTCATAGAACTCATTACATTTCACTGATTTTTACTCTAAAAGAGAGGCTGTTTCCAGCTACTGAGCTTGTTTTCAATCTTTACAATTCTCTAGACAAAAAATTATTGAAAATTTATTGACACTTAGCAAAAATAGAGGTGTCTTCACTGGAAACTGGTTAGAAAAGATAGAGACTATGACAGTAGGATTAGAAATGACAAGATCCTCACGACTCACACACTCATACCACATGAAATGACCCCTTTATTCATTGCGGTTAGGGTACACACAAATATTGGGTAAAATTACTGAAATTTGATGACAAAAAGAAAACAATAATGTTATGTAATATTATGCTAAAAACTATTGTAAAACTTATCATGGACCACTGGAAAATAACATTTATTTACCTATAAATAAACCATAAACTTGTAAGTTAATTGTTTAGCGTTTCGTTCAGAGACGAATTGATTCTGGCTCAATTCAACTTAAAGAAAATATAAAACTTGATCTTTGCATTTTCATGTATATGTAAAATAAAATCCACTACATGGCCTCAGCTGTTGAAATTGAAACAATTTCCGTCTTGGGGCAATAAATACAGGATTTATGACAGCCATTGCCAAATGTCCAGTCCCGCACAATATACCATCATTACTGTGTGCGAATGAGAATTTCCTCACATGTAATCAGCCATTAAATTTTCTAAATCAAATGCAATTATGTAAAGAATATTTCTGAGAAATGTGAGTATGAGAGTCGCGGCAGTAGCTATCTGTGTGTGATGTGTTGTTTACCAGCTGACTTTGACTGAGTAGGATCAGCAGCGGCGCAACCATTGAGGTTTGAGGACTAGGTTGTTGTGATTTGGTTAGACTATGTGGATAATATGTTTTGAAAAGAATTCGGGTCCTCTGATTTTCAGTTCTATACACATATTATACGAATTAGGTTAGGGACCTGGAACATTACTACTTTTATGTTAAACGACACTTAACGATAATAAATGTTCAAAGGTCCGGAAACTATCGTATTTGAAAAAAATTGGAAAAAATTTTGTGTTCAGAAATCCAGGAAGTGTTTATCCCCACTGAGTCACTAGCTCCAATAAACTTTGAACTTTCTGCTGGTTCTAACAAAAAATTCAACAGGAATAATAACCACAATTTATCCAGTTAGTCAGAATCAGAAAGCGATGTCGTGGTTTTCGGAAATAGCTGGCAAGGCAGAAAATCTGCTGAATAAAATAGATCAAAATGCTGCAGTTGCTTTGAGCAAGTAATAATAAATATTTAATATTTTTCTTGATTATGATTTCGTGATTCATTGTTGTACAAAACTTTTTTTCTTTTATCAGTCCGAAGGAAGAAATTTCGTCCAAGAGATACACTAATAACGATTTGGGATCGAGTCCTTACGACAACGAAGTAATAAAAGCACCTACAGGAGGATCCGCACCTGTTTCGCAGGAGTCTATAATAAATCATACTGTATCATCAGAAGGAAAAGTTGTAGCAAAATCTTTGAATGATGTAAAAAGTAAACGAGATGGGGAAGTAAATGGTGCCTTAAATGATCAACTGAATGGACAAGTTTCGCGGAAGCCGACTGCATTGGTGACGAGGCCGAAACCCCCTAGAAAAGTTCCTCCGCAAGCACAGAAAGCCACGGAAAATTTAGTTTCCATTTCTAGCGTAGCTGATAACAATACCATTGCAAAAAGATCTGACGAAGAACTTTTAGCATTCCTAAATTCTCCAAACCAAAGAGAAATAGACGAAACTGGTCTTTTAAAAAGCGAGTTGACAACTCAGGCGAAAGAAATGGGATTACTGTTAAAAAATCATAAGAAACTTCAGAAAGGTATGTTATAAGTTATTGACGGAAATGTATAATCTTAAAAAATCTATTCACCTGGAAGTATATACTTATAAAATTAATAATAATTTACGCTTATTAGAACATGATGATTTGAAAAAGAATTTGCATGATGTGCAAAGAAAAGCTGAGAGCAGTGAAACCCAGTTAGATAATCGACTAGAAGATTCGCGAAAACAGACTGAAAAGCTTCAGGCTACTTTGCAGGTAGAATATCGAGTTGACCTTGAATTTTACCATTTCAAAAAATCTGCTATAATTTTAGATTGATGTAGAATATATGCAAGCTAAAAAAATATTATTTCTGTCTGTTAAAAATAGTTTTTCTACTATAATATTTTTTTTAAATACTATTAAGGTTAAAAACGACGAAATCGACCGCCTTCGAGAACGTTTGGATCAAGCGTTAGAAAAGCTGCAGAATTTAGAGCAGCTACAAAATGTCCAACATCGTTTAGAGCAAGTTGAGTTGGAGAATCGAAAGTTGACGTTTAGTAACGAAGAGCTGACACAAAATATATCTTCCAAAGTTTTACAGCTAGAGAATTCTGAAAAGCAGGTCAGTGCAGTGAAAGAGTCTTTATCAAGTGTGGAAAATGAATTCCTAATATACAAGGAGAAGGCTAAGTCTATTCTGAAGACCAAAGATGAGCTTATTGCTTCTTTTAAAGAGGGTCAGAGTTCAGAAGGTTTTGGCGATTCACCATCAATGGAAAGTCAAGTTGCTGTTGAAATTGCGTCTCTAAAGTATGACTTCTAAACCTGTATAAAATCCGGAAGGGCATTTTAATTAAAAATTTCTCAAGTGTAATATTTATATTAATTGTTTTCTACTAGAAATGAACGAGAATTGTTGCACGCTGAAATTTCGCAAAGTAGAGCATTAGCAGATGGTCTTCGAGAAGAACATTTAAGATTGGAAGCCGAAATCAACAATTTGCGTTCATCTATCAATGACGTCAAAGAGCAACTTTCAAATGAAAGAAGTATTAGTCATTCTATTCAAGAAGAAAATCTACAAATGTCGCAGCACATATCTGGACTGCAACTAGAATTCGAAAGGGAAATGATAGAGAAGAAAAAAATGGAAGATAAGTACAATCAACTCAAAACTAATTTTGATAGTTATACTATTCGACATAAGATGGACGACGATCCTTCTGGCAGAAATCAATATTCTGGCAGAAAATCTTCGATGTCTCCGATTCCATATTGTGATAATGACGACAGTGAAAATTTGCGAACTCGAATAACAGCCCTGTCGCAGTCCCTGCTTGAAAAACAAAGTTTAATTAACAATATTAGTGCCGACAAACAATTGCTCCAGATTCGTGTGGAAAGACTTCAAGCCCAAATTGAGGAAATGAGTGAATCACCCGAGTCTTTAAGTAATGGCATTCTAACGCAAACAGGTGCATATTTTTTTATGTTCGTACATAATTACATTCTATATTATGTCCTTTCGGATTTAATTTGTTTTTAAATTTTTATTAATTTGTAATTATTATAATGAATATGTATTTGAAATGCTGTATTTGCTCCTTGTTCCATAAATTCCATTTACATTTTGAATTGCAGTGATATCCAGCCAACCGTTGTATCTATCTGAGTCACCGTGGGATTCTAGAATTTCAGGCCGTGTTAAAAGGGCTTACGGAAAAGTCGATAATCTTTGCTGTCAAATCGGTCTAGCTATGAGACAGAGACCCAACCTTCGGTTAGGATTTTGTGTGTACATTCTTTTCCTTCATTTATGGGTATTTTTCATTCTATTTACTTGGTCCCATCATTCCTCTGTTTCTCCTGATAAGTGAATTTTTTTGATAGCCAATCATATTATTTATTATGTGTAATAGCTGAAACAGTTCGAGAGTAACAAATAACCATAGCCAAAAATAGTTGCTGTTTAATACTATACTAATTGACTGTATTACAAGGATGTTTGTCGTATTACTATATAGTACTTGGGTACTTGCAATTTTGTTTTTAACAATTAACATATTTACGACAAATCAGCAGTAGATAATTAACAACATCGTAATTTTCCATTTCAAACGACTTGGTTTGTCTATTAAATTAGGTATTAGAAAATCTGGATCTATCTCACTCTCACTGTGTAACTTCATTTTCTCATTGGCTTACTTTTCGCCCATGCCCAGCACATGAAAATAATTTATAGTGACCTAATAATTAAATTTTATTTCGGGAACGCATGACCTACCAGTCACTAACATATTCATTGTGTCGTGACCAATTCTTTGAAATCCAGTTTTAAAAATGTATTAATGAATTCAGGCGTTTTAGATCTGTATAAAATATAATATAATAACCTATTGATAATGATGATTCTTAGGTTACTTCTGTATTTAATTACTTTGGTAGAGAGAGGGACTTGTAAGAGGGACTGGGTTATATGATAAGCTAGCATTTCGATTTGCAAATTTTTCCGTTTGCAATAAGTACAAGTCAGATTCAGACCCAAATTAATATAGCTGCTACGAAAGATAATAAACAGAACACCCCAATTCATGTTCATGGGTATTTGAAGGCGTACATCACACTAGCAATCAATAAATGTATGTAAAGTGTACGCATATAGTATAGACTATAGAATAAACGGAGAATGCCGGACAAAATTGTATCATGTTAACCAAAATTATATATAAATCAAACTATTTTGTGTATTCTGCAACTCTCCGACGTGATTTTGATGTCTACATTAACATGGAATGTAAGAATGAGCCACTGAGCCGTAACCAATTCACACATCCAAATAATATATTCTCAATTTGATCATATCCAATCCAAATAAGTGGTTGGAACTTAAGAACTGTGGCTATTGTATTAATATCGCTTTTAAGATAGTAAAATTAATTACGTTATTTAAATTTAACTAATAATAATTATAGTTCTTTAATTTTATTAAGTCGCCCGTATTCTTAATATATTACTAATTATAAATTTGGAGTAACTGAAAGAATTGCGGTATATATGGTAAAAATTGTTTTGCAAGAAAACATGTTAAACTCCAGCCGGCAAAAGAAAAATAAACATATTTTGAATACTGATTAAGACCACTGTTTCTGTCTAACGTAATTTTTTGATAATGCTTGGAATGGTGTGACATCTTTAATGCCTTATCATTTTTGCACTAAAGCTATGCTAGTTAAGTAGGGACAACAATAGAACGACAGGATATTATGTATAACAATCAGTTTATTAAATCTTGTTCATGTGTAATAAGATATACCTAAGTAATTATTTTAATATAACTATAATGGAAACAATTTTTAACAGAATTTGAATACATACCTAGACTGAATAATGTGTATCTGATCCTGATCTGATCTTCATTTCATTAGCAGCTAAATGTAGCATAATAATAATAATGATCAAGGAAACAATTAAATGGAAGAGAAAAGACGACTTATTATTGAAATGGTAAAGAACGATGTGTCCTGCTTGTCACACTGTTAATACTAATGACCTGTTTTGACAAGCTTTGTAACAGTAATAAAATCGTACACAAAAGTATCTGCACGTAAGTCTAACGGTAAGTACCATATCTGTGTAATATAATATTGAGTCCACGGAAAGCAAAGACAGAGCTATAGGATAAAGGGTGACGCGGGGTAAGCTGTATGTAGGGTCAAAAATTGGAAACAGTCCCAAGCTACTGGCCAGCCGCCGCCTGTCGTCTCAACAAGATGTAAATCTTTTCTTTGATCCATTCTTTTGTGTATGGTGCATAAGTACTGGTGCTTTTCTGATACCTGCAGTTTTCCAAAAATAAATGATTATACTAAGATTTTTGTGCATTGAATGAGTTCGATTTTGGAAACAAAAATCTATGTGTTCGATCAGATAACAGATAATATCGCTTACACCAAGCAAGACAGATCCGCCAACTGGTCAATAAAGTCGAACAATTGAGAGATGTCGTAAGTAATAGAAGCAGTGAGGGGATTCTGGCGCTTTAAATGCTCCTCGTAAATTTTGCACACTCCTTCCATACATTCATTTACAGATTCAAAATCGCTGTAAGTCCGAGTTTCTGGTTTTTGGCCAGGTTGCATCAAAAGAATAGTATGACTCTGGAAAACAATTAAATCCGTGATGATGTTGAATATATTAAGATTAACTATAAGACATGCATTAAGCCTCCGCAAGGACCACGTCAACAAACACCAGAAAAGAGATTGCTAATATAAAAGTGTAAAGTGATATGTCAAGTCACAATGGCAGTCAGAAATTAGAACTGTTATATTATAATCAACAATCGAAGATCAACGCTTAACGATATTTTATCTTACCATTTTCGAAGAAAATAGCAACTACGGAATTTGATTGCTTTGCTGTTACTATCAAGAAAACGTATCTTTTTTCAGCATATATTGGTGACAGATGATTAAATTGTCGACCAAGTAAAGCCCGGTTACAAAGTCTAATGCAAATTATGCGAATCTCCAGTCCTTGTATTCGAAAGGTATTCTCACTCAGCTGCTCACTAGTGAATGGTCACGTTTCGAACCAGCAGTTTTCTTGAAATTGCAGTATCGTTGAAATTCTAAAACCGCAATTATTGGGAGGGCTCTTTCAAATTAATAGTAACAAAATTCAATACTGATGAAATCTATTTTTCACGGAACTACTACACTGCTCTCCACATGAACACACTGTGACTTCCTGCACTCCTCTCCAACTAAACTCGAACAGTGATCGCAGAAGATCGCACTAGTAGCCATCCTTCTATTCCGGTGTAAACAGAAACGCCGCCGAAGTGAGTGAAGGCAGCCTCGGCTCTCGACGAAAAGTATGATTCATCTTTCATTCATGTTCAATTGCATGCTGTACTGTACCCCGTACCTTTATAATCTTAATTATATTAGCTGTTTGTCAAGGCTAGGATAATCTTCGATGTTACAAAAAAATAAAAACTGCTGCGCAAACAGTGACGTATAAGTAACATAAATATACTTCCACCCTTTAACAGGGATTCACATAATTACAATCTTAGAAATAACCTTACTTTATTCAAACTATTATTTTGTAAAACAAACAGTTACCAAAATGCATGCATACCCCAACTAATTAATGTCCTTAACGTAGATTATTACAAATGACACCAAGGGCTTTCTTTTGTCCCTAAATTTTGTGTATTTTAGTACATCCCTGGATGAGATAGTATAATCACTGAATAGTCGCTACTGTAGTAATAAAGTAAAATTCACAAATTCTAATCTAATTTAGTAAGAGCAATATCAAAATATTAAAATTAACCATAACATGCAGCAATTATAAAATAATAAATTAATTGTTTTATTACATTAATTGTTTCAACCATAACATGCTGAAATAATAAAATAATAAATTAATTGTTTTATTATATTAATTGTTTCCACCATATCATGCTGCAATTGTAAAATAATAAATTAATTGTTTTATTATATTAATTGTTTCAACCTTAACATGCTGCAATTATAAAATAATAAATTATAAATAATTTGACATGTTTTGTACATTATTGGGCAATGTTTTCACGATATGCACAAAATTTATTCGTCTTTTCATGACTAAAGAGCCCAATAATTATTTTCCCACATTTGTCTTTTGAAGCAGGCACCCTTAAGTACATAGTTATAATGGTACACCATGTTAGATGCCTTTGCTAAACCCTGTTCCATTGCCTAGAGTCCTTTCTAAACCCACCGCTAACATTCAAATTAATGACGTCCAAAACAGAATTTTGTGTATGCTGTGTGATAGTGTATGGATTGTGTGAACTTATGTAGGTTTGCATTTTGTTTTCATGTGTTTTAGTGAACGATTCAGTGAGACAGAACTTGAACAGGCAGAGCTGAGGCCTGAAAACGGAAAAATTTTACGAAATTACGTACTTTAAATCGCATCCTCCCAAACCCTTTGATGTAGTATATTTTTTAAGCCTTTTTTAAAACGCTACAAAGCTACAACCAACGAAACATTCATGTTATTAATACGTTACGACGAGGTTACGACTTACGACGACGACTTCGACTACTGACTACGTCAAGTCTGACGTCAATGGCCTGATTCTGACGGTACGTTTTTGTCCCATTGTTATTACTCTCGAACGTTTATCCAAGTATATATAAAGTCAGCGTCAAGAATATTCAGCACTAGCACTGCAGTCCAGTCTCTTCGGTTGGTTGGACTCTAGGACTAGGAGGGCCGCTTAACCGAATAATAATCCAAGAATTGCTGACAAATTCATGTAATCAGCATCATTTTTTGATTTAAAAAAAGTTGTAAGTCATTCAAATTATTTTGTGTTCTAGTTGTTACTCATAAGTCCCCCCTTTCTGCCTTAAATTCTTCACCAAGAAAGTTTAAGTATAATTACTTGGAAGAACCATGGAATGGAAAAATTATTGGAGTCCAGACATCATGTCTTGTTCCTCAAGTTCATCGTCTGCGTCTTCAAAGACAAACATAGATTACCCCATGGCCTGTCGAAGTGTAAATTACTACACTATGTTGGAATGGATAGGGGAAGGAACCTATGGAGAAGTATTTAAAGCCCAAGACAAAAACACGGGAAGCCTTTTTGCCATAAAGAAGATGAAGCTTCCTGATCGTCATCGAAAAAGAGGTGTAAATGTATCACATGGAATACCTATTTCCGTCATCAGAGAAGCTAAAGCCTTGACAATGGTTCGAGGACATGAAAATATAGTAAAATTGGAAGAAGTGGTCACTAATTGTGGTTGCAAAAGTCTGGATGAACACAGCTGCCTTGACGAACCTCAAAGCTTTTTGACGCAGTCATTTGATTCAGTTTTTTTGGTTATGGAGTATCTTGAAACGGATTTAAAACGCTATTTGGAAAATGCAAAGAGGAATGGGGAAGTATTGCTAATAGGTGAGATAAAATGCATATTGGCTCAACTATTGAAAGCGGTTGCCTTCTTACATTTTAATGGCATTATTCACAGAGATATTAAACCAGCAAATATTCTTTTGAGTAGAAATGGGGTGATCAAATTGGCAGATTTTGGTCTGGCTAGAGAAATCCCATGTTATCCAAAAAGCACATCAGCGTTGACCCCTACAGTAGTTACTTTGTGGTATCGAGCTCCAGAAGTTCTTTTGGGATCCAATAAGTATTGCACGCCTATAGATGTTTGGAGCGTTGGAACTGTATTTGGAGAGTTGCTGGATATGAAGCCATTGTTTTCCGGTTTTAATGAGATCAATCAACTTCAAATTATCTTACAGAATATTGAAGTAGCAAACGGTACAGGTAGTACACTCCCTAACTTTCTATTGAATACGAATGTAAATGAATCTCATTTAAGCTTAAAATCGCGGTTCTATCATAGGCTCAGCTGTGATGGTTTTGGTCTTTTGAAATCGCTTCTCACATTTGATCCTGACATGCGGATAACAGCAGAAGGGGGTCTACTACATTCCTACTTCAAAGAGAGCCCTACTGCAGTTGATCCTAGCCAACTTCCATTCTTGCCAAAAAAGGAGGCAGAATCAGAATTATAAAAATAGGAGTTACGTACATAGCACACATCATCTGCATTTGTTTTTTTTTTTTGTTGAAGTTTTTGTGTTGAATATTATTTGAAATATGAAATATTGCGTGTAATATATCATGTAAGTATTAAGAGCAATAATATTATAAAATTAACTTTGAATTAAGTTGCTGTACAATAATATCGTGTACTTTATTGTACAGTTTAGTTTACATAATTTTTTATTATTATTCTTCAATAGAATTTATTCAGGGTATGAATTACGAATATATTTATGTATATACATGTACATGTCGTGTCATATTAACTGAACAATGACATAGAATTTATTATTCCACTTATGTAAAAGGTATAAAATCTATTTTGCTACATTTCAGTTAAAAATATTTAAAAAATGTACTATTAACGTGTACACTTTCTATTGCACGGACACATCTCAAGTTTCAGAAAACCAGACCAGTCTGCGGGTCATGCATGGAGGAATGCACCTCGGCATAAGTTTTATCATCCGTATCAATTTATTGTGGGTCGAATGGATTATTAGAGTAGTGCCGCCGTGTAATAGGGGAGCTTAAAAATGAATTATAATAATCGACATGTAAAATTACGAGATGACTTTTGTAGGTGATGGTCATCACCCTGTAGATGGACATTGCAAATAGGTTAAATAATTAAATTGTTAATTTAATTTTAGTTTGCCTTCAACATATTTTATTTAATCGAAATGTAAAATTGTCTTTTAACAATAAATAAATGTACTAATTACACTATACATACAAAAATGGTTGTTTTACATATTACGTCATTTTGACTTATCAGAAATAGTATATTTAGCATATGTTTTGTTAGGGTCGTAGGGCTCCCATCTGGATGCTGGAAAGATATGCTTATTCCTTTCATACCTAAAAAAAATTTGCAATCCATTAATTTCATTACAAATCAATCATAATTCATAATACACGTACGGATTGTACAGAATGGCAAGCTCAATGGTTAGTAGCATACAACTTCATCTTGATCTAAGATAACTTTAAAAAAATTACCACCACCAAAGTAGCTTTCTTTCTGCACCTAAATTGTATTGTTAGCACAAGGATATTTACAATACGTTAGAATTTTGTACTTAAAAGATTTTTAACGTTTTATAAGGAGAACTGAATTTGCAGTGCGCAGCTAGTGGCGAAAATTTTGTATTGGGAGTGAGAGAAAAGAGAAAGTGTTATGTAAATCGTTCAGTATTTCTTTCTGTAGCATGCAGGTAGACAAATAGCTCTCCTTTAATAATATTTACGCACGGATATCACTTTTAACAAAATTTCAAAAGAAACTACATGGGAAAGTTCTGATGTTGTTGTTTTACAAACTTACTAATCACCACATGTTTTTGATTTGACCAATAATTTTTAACCTCACCGACACTCTGCAGTTTGTATCAAACATGTTTATAAAATGATCCCAAAAAATAGGGGAACGTTTGAAGATATGAGAAAAGAGCTGAGCGCTTATAGGATTACAAAACATAAGTAACATCATCAAATAAAGAAATAACGGTTTGCAGACGGAAGTCCGCCCAATGCATAACAGTTTTTCCTTTATTTTCTGAAGACTGCATAAAGAGCGGATATTTGTGATGGGGTGGTTTAACACAAAGTCAACTTTCTGCCACATAGATTGACATCATCATAACATTCTGTCTGTAGAGTTCTTCACGTATTTTTCCTCTTCTTTCACCGTCTTGACTAGAGAATTAATAATGGTAATATTATTATAATAAATAACTATCATAGATATCAAATTACCAATTTCGCAAGAGTACTTTTCCAGCATGTGAATCTTCTTTTTCACGAGAAGCATCGCTAGTCATTCGTATGTCGTCTCTTGCATGGAACGCAAATAAGGGACCACTTTTTCCTCTGGCTTTAGTTACTATTAGGTCGTAGAATGTGTAATGATGTGGCAAAATTAAGTCTTCTTTTACGTACATCAGTTGATCTGCAGTTACGGTTCTTAGTTCACCAAACTCACTTCTCAAAGATTCAAGACATCTCTGGAGAAACTGATATATTGATGTTCCTAACGACAAAAAATAAATTAAATCTAGTACCTTCTTGTTAACAATGTAATGAAATGATACAACCGAGCATTATTGTATTGTGACAGATGTTAATAGCCCATTACAATAGTACATATAGCATTCATGGATCTACCTTTGGTCAATTTAAGAGTTCGGCGATGACCTGATCCGTCCCAGTAACTGTAGGTAACTTCCATGCTTTCATTTTTCAAAGCTTCTTGTGCAGTTACCCATTCCTGAAAATAGAGGGGTATAAATTTAATATCAATTTTAATTAACTACGACCAAGAGAAGCCAATAAAATCTGAGTATTTTCCGTATTAACAAACTTGTCTCAATTGTTCTCTCAAACGATTTTCTTCTTCTTCTCTTTCTCTGTCAGGAAGAAAACTTGTGTCCACATCTGGATTTTTTCCAATTTTCTTTTTCTTCGGAGCTGAAGGTTTACAAAAACTGTGGAAGTCTCCCTCGTCCTCTTCAGAAGAATCTTTGCTCTCGATTTTCACCTTTGGTTCCTCATCTTCCTCTGTCTCCTTCTCCTCTTCTTCATCCTCATCTTCCTCCTTTCACATAAAAATAAAAACAATTACAACAAGTTTGTTCTACACATTGGCAGTATCTAATTGTAGCAAACTAGCACTTTTAATGTACGTCATTGATTGGGAGTGAGACATTAATAAAGATTTAATATGCTTCCATTGGAACATTAATCATTAATATTACTAATTGATTATGAATTACTATACTTATTTTTGACCAGGATATACCGAATTGACATCTCCCAATGAAATAGCCCGTAAAACGTTGACGTACGCTAAAAATGTATTCTAGGCTTCAACAAGTGAAGTTATTCATTGTCTGCCTGGTTATTAAAATATTTGAAGTTGCAAAAAGTGAGGCTGTAATGATCGAATCTTTACTATTTGTAGAATGCATGAGAATAACTTATTACTAAATCGAACTTATAAAGAATTAAGAAGATTTTGATCATTTCAATAACCTCTTCCTCTTCTCCACGGAAAGACAATGACCGAATTTGTTTCTTTTGAAGCTCTTTTTGAGCCCTTAAAGCTTCCAATTCTTCAATTTTTTTCTGTTCCTTTTCTGCTCTACGCTGTGCTAGCCGTTGTTCTCTTTCTTTAACAGCAGTGTCCTGCTTTGCTTTCATCTCATCTAAAGTCACCAATCCAATTGTCGAACTCTGCAGAAATTTTTACTCATTTTTAATCATGTCTTTTACTGTTTCCATCATGAATAATATTATTCAATATTCCTTCACCTTCAAGGAGTTATAGTTTTATGGATTAATTTTTTACCTTTAACTGAGCTTCAATAGCGTCGTAATGAACTTTAAACTTGTTTTCCATTTTATCCACCCTTAATTCTTCCTTAATTTTATTTTTCCGAAATTCTACTTCTTGTGCCTCTTTTTCACGTTTCTTCTGGAGCTGCATAGCTCGTGATCCTTCACTTGCTGCTCCCTTGTATTGCGCCATAGTGTGAAAGTATCTTTAAAAAATGAAAAAAAAATATTAGTATAGAATTGTTTGTAGATAATGTAAGCATTTAGCATTATTTCGTTTTATAATTTTTGTTCGTCTTTTAAATCAAATCTGTATCGTTGTTCCGATTTTCCAACCGCTGATTAGTGCTTACACTGGGTTTTATTTATGAACAGACACCGAAATTAGTTGCAACAATGTGAATAAACTATTCTTCAGTTGTCAGTGAATTTTTAAAATAAAATCCAATCAAATGGCAAACTTTCAAGAGAAACACTTTCCGGGATTTTTCAGTTAGAAATGTAATTTGATTCTCCCACAAAAACAAGGATTTCCAGTTTATTGAAATGTATTTCTATATTTCGCTTGATGTGATATGTTTTGGTCTTCATCAATGTCACGTGGGATGCAGATGCACTAATTCAAGATTCTAAAATTTGACACGAATCTGTTTGATGAGATTCTAAGATGAAACAGGGAGTGAAGAAGTAAGGAAGAATAGACGGAATTTAGGTCATAAAATATGTATACGTAAAATACGTATAAATAATTTTAAAAATTTAAATAATTAAAAATATATACTCATACATAGTCACTTCCTTAGGACACTTTTCACCCTTATTCTGGTCCTGCGTCGTATGTTGTGTATTACTATTCTCCGCTGTACAGCTGCAGTACAAACAAACACAGCCACTTAATTGGGGTATTTATTTTTACGAGACTTTTCTTTTAAATACATGAGTTCTTCAGATAGTGATGATGAACTTAAAGATTCGATATGGAAAAAGGCAGGAGCGGGACGAGGTGGTAGACCGGCAGATGGTGGCATACGGGATACTTCCCCAGAAACGGTATGTAATATAATACAGTTGACAGTCTAATATAATACTACTAACTAATAATACATTAGTTTATGGATTAGTCAGTTGGTGACAGAAAGTTCTGTAGACTAAATAATAAATGAAAATGTATGTTTTATTTGCTTTAGAGCCTTGGCTTCGGCAGTAGACAATCTGACGATCCGTTAAAGAAGAAGGAAGTTCAGCCAATAAATGTTGGCCGTGGTCGAGGTAGGGCTCAGACTGCATCCTGCAGTGCACCTGAGGATTCCCCAGGACCAGTTGGAAGTTGTATTGGTCATGCAAGCTCTCAACGATTTGGAAGAGGGAGAGGAGTATTTAATTTACAAAGCAGTTTGATAAAATTAAAAGACGGAATTGGAAGAGGTAGAGGCAGTAGCAATCCAGTAGGTGTGGGTCCATTACGACCCATTGAAGATCCTTCACCGGTTGTGCTTCCTGAAAACAAGGGGAACGATGACTTCATTACAGCGTTTAGAAGATTACAGACTGGTCTTGCCAAAGGTTTTCAAAATAATATTTTTTTATACCATTTGTTCCCCTCTAAGTACCTACAACCCTTTGAGTTAAAATAAAATGGTCAATCTTGGTCCGTTAATGAAGCGTACAATTCTGTCTAGGTCTTCCTGTTGTTAAAAAACTACAAAATTTCGTACCGGCTCAAACTGAAGAAATTCTTACTTCCCAAGATGTTGCTAACATCCAAGCCCCCGAAGCCCCGACTGCACCATCATCATCATCATGGTATAACTTATTACTCCAAGCTATTTCTTGGACTCATCTTGTAATTTATAACTTTAATGATATTGATATCTAAATGAAATATAGATTGATAACATAGTTGTACATTTACTTTTAGTGATACAGCTGAGTCTGATCATGGATCGGAAGACTATTCAATCATCGAAAAATCGGTAGTTCGGATGCATGGAAAACATGGAGAAAAGTAATTAATTCCTCTATCTGTTGACTTTAATGCGTTGTACCCGTATCATTATTTAAGGTTTTGCGGATGAAAATCTTATTGGTGGTATTTTTTGCTGATTAGAGTTACCGTTTCACCTAATTTCATTTGGTTGAGACAGACAAAAGATTCTGGGCTTTATGAATATTATGTAGAAATTGAACCTGAAATCCAGTCTTTCAGACTAAAACGTGGAATAATCAGATCTTTGGAAGGCACATTGGGAAAAACTCTTAATTTTGACGGAAGACAACTTTATTTACCTTTCAAGTTACCAAATAAAGTAAGGTTAAAAATTATATTATTTCCTGCAGTGCTGGCTGAGTGAAAAATAATTTCTATATCCCAGTATTCTATATTATTGTTTTGTATTTGTAGTGGTGTTTTACTAGATCAGAATGTCTATAATATTTTATTTCTGATGTTCTCCGTCTTGATATTTAGGTAACACACTTGCCAACAGTTAATCATGCAATCCAGCCTCCACAACCAGTAGAAGTAATGATAAAATTCATAAAAGAATCAGCCGTGGAAGATAGCACTCATTTTTACAATATTTTGTTCCGTCGTGTAATGGAATTTTTAGGCATGGTGGAAATGAATCGTCATTTCTTTGATTACAGAGCTATTTATGACCTTCCGCAGCACAAGTAATTATAAATATTTGTATAATTATAAAATTTACTATGAAATGCAACAGTAAAAGCTGAAATTCTTTCATTCTTTACGTTGCGTTATGTTGTATTTTCAGATTAGAAATCTGGCCTGGTTTTGTGACTGCTGTTGATGAATATGAAGGAGGCTTAATGTTGTGCTGTGATGCATCGTTCCGAGTTCTGAGAACAGTGACAATGTTTGATGTCTGGTATGTAATATTAATTTTAATTCTTTTCGGAAGACGTTTGCAATCAGTAGTCACTATGTTCACAAAAATCTAAGTATCTCTATGTTTTGTGCAATATAGGGTGAATATGAATAATTCGATGGATCCATCAAAGGTCACTCACGAGTTCTCAGAATATGCCCTTAGAAAAGTTGTTCTAACGAAATACAATAATCGAAATTACCGAATTGACGACATCGCATGGAAGCTAAATCCACTGTCTACCTTTGATATGAAAGGACGGGAGGTTATTATTATTATACTTCCACTAGATACTGAATTACTGAAAACTACAAGTACCTAATTTTGTCGTAAAGTTGCAATGTGACTATGTTAGTTGGATGAAAGGGAATTTGTCTTAAATGCAATTATTGTAATTCTAGGTTTCGTATGTAGACTACTACAAAAATCAGTATGGAATAAAAATAAGAGATCTTACGCAACCTTTATTGATTCATCGGCCCAGAGCTAAAGAAGGACGAAATTACAAAACAAGTGTAAGCAATTCCTCAAATCCATTCTTAATTTAGTTTTTTAAGCCTCCAGTAGTTGGTTTATTTTTTAAATTGATTTTAATTTAACTTCAGGGACCTATTCAGCTGATATGCCTCATCCCAGAACTTTGTTTTGTTTCTGGATTAAGCGAAGACTTAACCTCAAATTATTCAGTAATGAAAGATATTGCTCAATTTACCAGAATTACACCTCAGCAGCGGCACACAGCTCTGCAGAAGTTTGTACAGAAGATAAAAGGTAACATGTAAGCTCTCTTACACATATAATGCATTGTGCGTTACAATAATTACAGCACAGAAATTTTGGTTGACAATTTTGAAATATACGATAATTTTCATTTGGGTAGAATGCAAAGAAGCCAAGGATTTACTTGAAGGATGGGGATTAGAAATTGAAAATACTTCTGCTGTTTTTGAAGGAAGAGTAATTAATCCACCAACGATTACTATGAATGAAAAATTTGAATTCAAGCCTAGAAATTCAGATTTCACTAGGGAAGCTGTTAGTAACTCATGTTTTCATCCTGTAAGTTCAAACGTCACGATAACAAATTCAGGGAAAGGAACTGAACGTCGTTAGAAATAAATGCATTATTGTCATGAATTTAGTCTGACAGACGACTATTGGTGTTATTGTCCACAGATTGTAATCCGGAATTGGTTACTGGTGTGCACGCAGAGAGATTATGACAGTGGATGTCGATTGGTTGCTAGTTATAGATCTGTTTGTCAGCCTTTGGGAATTTCGTATGGAGGCGATGCAAAAATAGTTACCATCAGAAGAAACAACATTGACGACTTCAAAACAGCAATACTAGCCAATTTAAATCCTCAAGTACGTCTAGTTTATTATTGCCATATTTGTGAGATCAACATGAATCATTTAAATGCAGTAGATTTATTGCTTCCAAATTTTAATGCTGAATTGAGATGTGGGAAAGAGTGGAGAAAGTAGGGAGAAGGCTGGTGAAACTTTAATTGGGAAAATGTAAAGTGTTTTTCTATTTTTAATGGTACAGATGCAGTTCGTTTTGGTTATCGTGCCAAGTCAAAGAGACGATTTGTATGCTGCTATCAAAAAGGTATGCTGCGTTGATCATCCCATCCCCAGTCAAGTTGTGTTATCTAAAACAATACAAAATGAAAGACGATTGAGGTCTGTAATGCAAAAAATTGCACTTCAAGTAAATTGTAAACTTGGTGGTGCTTTGTGGACCATTCGTATTCCCCTGGTGAGTTATTGCAAACAAAATGTTGAGTAATTTTGACGATAAACGGCCATGATGATTAAAAACCATGAAATTTAGGATGGGAAATAATTTGATTGTGTATTATTTGGTATTTTAGCCAGAGAAGATCATGTTCGTTGGGGTGGACGTTTACCACGATCCAAAGAGAAAGCTTAATTCAGTGACTGCTCTTGTTGCATCCTTGAATCCTCTGCATACAAAATACTTTTCACGTGTGATTTTTCAACATGTTCACCAAGAAACGATGAGTAGTTTAAAATCAGCCTTTACTGAAGCTGTCAACTCTTTTTATGAGGTAGAATTATAAACGCTTTTTTGCCAAGACTTTTTCTTTCTAATTTTTCGAAAATTGCTTCTACTTCAGAAGTAATTTTGTCTTAAAATATGAAGTATATTATTCAAAATTTTCGGTTTTACTTTGTTAGGAAAACCGTGCTTGGCCCGATAGAATTGTCGTCTTCAGGGACGGAATCTCTGACGGACAACTGCAACTTACAAATGAACATGAAGTGGTGCAAATGACCTCAGCCTGCGACTTTTTGTGTACGAACCCTCCGAAGTTTACATTTGTCGTGGTGCAAAAAAGAATTAATGCCAGAATAATGCTTCAAGTATGCCACTTATTGTATTTTACGCTATCTTTGCTAAATACCATTTTTATAGATAACATATTTACTCTCGTCTCTTTATAATTAAAATTTTTGGCTCTGCAGAAGGGCTCGAAACATCATGATAATCCCCTGCCAGGGACAATTGTTGACCATACTATTACACGAAGATACTTGTTTGACTTTTTCCTTGTGTCACAGCTTGTGAGAGAGGTAAGTATGACTGTTTTATCAAATTAATGTTTCACGTAATACTAAACAATCATTTGAATATTGTTTTATATTCTAAGGCATTTTTGCAGTCAATCGTTTGCTTGTAAAATATTCTGCGAGATTCTTCGTTTAATGTGCCGTGAATATGTTTATGTACAAATTAACATGATTTTTAGGGAACAGTATCTCCAACTCATTACATCGTTTTGCACGATACATCTCAGATAAGTCCAGATATGATACAGAAATTTGCATATGCTACATCATTTATGTACTACAATTGGACGGGCAGCATTCGTGTCCCTGCGATGTGTCAGGTAAGTTTAAATTAGATTTTTAACATACCTATTGGCTTTTATAAGCTTTCTGTTTTAATAATATACAATAATATGTTTTTAATTTTAGTATGCACACAAATTAGCTGGGCTTGCTGGCCAATATCTAAAAGAAGAACCTTCCCATCAACTCACAAAAAAACTGTTTTACCTCTAACTGTGTATGACAATATTCACCCTCTGTAACCGATTCACAACCGAAAGAGTGATGATTACGGTGGGCGGTTTGCATCTTTTAACTCTACAAAAAATATTTTTTGTGTGTAAGATATAGATTATTTTTTGAATCAGCTTAATCGTCTCGCTTCAAATTTTCATAGCAGCTACATAATTGGACACGGTTTGTAAATTTTAGAAACTTGAACCTTTTTACATCGACATTTTTAAATAACATTTAAGACGGAACGGATGACCGAAATTTTTGCATGTTTGATGAATTTGGGAGCCTAACAAAAACGTCAGATTTTGCAAGCAAGCATACTGTGTCAATTTTAAGCTATGAAGAGTGTTTATACATCTATGGAGCTTTCAGTTTCAGAAATTATTTATTCGAATTCGTGATACGATACACAATACCGTCCTGACAATTTCTGGAATTGTGATGTGATTGTAAACTGTTTTATGAAATAAATCTCATATATATTGTAATCGGAGGACCGAACTTGATAACAATTGAACCATTATCACTGAAGGCATTTTATGAGCAGGAAAATGAAAATGACTAGACTATAATTCCCAAGAAACATTTTTCGTTTATTTGTATGTGCAAAATGTGCGGTTGCAAAATGTGTTTTTAGTACGATAATTATTATGATGTTATCTCCTTTTCTTAAATTCTTATCTCAATTTATTTTTAAATTGTGAACTCCTTGAAAAATTACATTAGAGAATGAGGGGCAAGGTGAAATTACTTGACTTTTGCTCACTTGTAGGATCAGTTCTTTTTTAATGATAGTGTGACGTTTCTCGGAGGGAAATTTAAAACGTAGGTTAATTAGCCAAAGTAAAAGTTTTATAGAGACAGCAGCAGGAGGACTATTATTTTTATTTCCTCATCATTAGTGAGGTAATTACTGTCAACGTGTCAGTGTCAACATCAACAAGGTCAGATTCCCTGTACAATAAAAATTCAGAGTATTAGATAATGGGACTATAACAGAATAAAGAAATGACGACATGAGGTGGAAAATTCTGTCGCAATCGATCAATATTGAATTTCAAATCCCACCTCTCGATTTCTAATTTTTGAGTGGATTTCTTTTCACATAGCATTTTGTTTTGTATGAAATCTAGCAATAATTTTGTTTAGAATCAGTTTAGAAGTAAGCTCTTCAGGGGAAATGCGAATACACATTGATATTGAGAAAAATTCATAGTTGATAGTGTATTTACTTCTTTGTGACTTTTCTGACCGTTACAGTTGTGCGGCAAACATTAATTTTTAGTAGGCAATTAAGACTTAGTAATTAAGATGGATCAAGCTTTAGGTCTGATATTGCTGTCTGGAGTTATGCTCATAGGCAGTTTTATGGCGGGTATGATTCCTATAGTTATGCACATGTCTGAGGTAAGACAAATATAAATACTATTATATATGCTGTTATTATAATCGTTGTAAATGACAATAACTAATTTTTGGTTTTTGGTATTAAAATATTATTCAATGTGTATGCAGGATAAGATACATTTCGTTTCTGTCATCGGGGCAGGGCTCCTAGTGGGGACAGCCTTAAGTGTCATCATCCCAGAAGGAATGCATACGCTTTATCTCGCACAACTACAAAGTTAGTAAATATTTGCATCAATTACTATGACTGGCATGCATTGTAATAGGATGATTCTAATCAATTATAATAACTGGTTTTTCAGATTCCGGAAAGTCTCATTCACAACGACTATTTAGTTTAAGCCCTTCAGCTGACAACGCCGCTGTGCCTGTGGCATCCGTTGCTAGTCAGAGACATGATCATAGTTCAAATGAACAATCTGGAGAAGCGGAACCATTTTCATCTGTAGGAATCGCTCTTGTTTTGGGGTTTACCTTTATGCTTGTAGTAGATCAATGTAGCCGTTCCAGATCCAGAGACATTGAATCTTCTCTACCGGCGAAGAGAAGCTTCACAGCAACTATTGGCCTCGTTGTTCATGCAGCTGGTTTGTTGTATTTTTTAGTAATAGTAATGTCTGTTTATTAAAAGGTCAATTCTGCCTGCTTTACTTCTTTTTTTAGCAAGCGTTCTACGTATAACTCTTATAGGTTGTAATTGTTTTTCAACGTAATGTAGCTGATGGAATCGCCTTAGGAGCTGCTGCCACCACTCCCCACGCTGATGTTGAGATGATTGTTTTTATTGCAATTATGCTCCATAAAGTAAAGTAGCATCTTACTACATTACATTTAAAGCTCTCTGGAATTGCATACACACGGAAGCTAATGTAATATGCATTTTTAATTAGGCACCAGCTGCGTTCGGTTTGGTAACGTTTCTTTTGCACGAAGGTCTGGACAGAAATCGAGTGAGAAGACATTTAGCAATATTTTCGTTAGCTGCGCCAGTAATGGCAATAATCACATACTTTGGAATTAGTCAGGTTTGTACACATTTTTACTCAACCAAAATCTTATCTGCAGGAGTTTAATTGTTAAGAGTGAAAACTGAGCACTGAGCTTGCTTTATCCTAGCGTTTATAACATAATATTCTAGAAAAGGTTCTAGTATATAACCGGTATTTTTAATGAGATAATTTATATTGTTTATAATTGTAGGAAGGAAAGGAGAATTTATCAACGATGAATGCAACAGCGTTAGCAATGTTGTTTAGCGCTGGCACATTTCTGTACGTCGCCACAGTTCATGTTCTTCCAGAAGTCACAAAGGACTCTCAAAATGGTTTCAGTCGAAAAGAACTTATTGGTTTAGTTGGTGGTGCTCTTCTACCTTTGTTACTTACAGCTGGCCACCACCATTAGTCGACAAGGTAGAAAATGTACATTTAAATTCCCTAAAGACCTTGTAATTGAATATCTACCTACCTTTTTTGTCGCAATGAGCAGCGACTCAGTTAGCTTGTGTTGTTCAACAATATGTTTTTATGTGTATTTGTATGTACATATATGTGTGTATGTGCAATAAGTATGTCAATAGCAATTTGTAAACAGTTTTTAGATTTGGTTTTCAAACTGTGATATATTTACCATAATTAGTAATAGTATATAAATGAATTTGACCACAACAAAAAATAGGAGGTTCTAAATTTATATAATATGTAATAATTTTTCCAAAAACCAAACTAGCTACATTTTTACTTGTGCTAATGCTAACGTATACCACCAATCAATTTAAAAATATAGTTACTCAAATTACTTGTACCTTACCAGGCAAATATGTAGTTAATTAGTTGGCCATGTTAATTTTGAAATTGTCACCGTGTTTTATTTTATGGTTCAATATCAGTCATTTTGCACTTGTTTTATTTGATCAGTTGAATCTGTAACTATATAAAGTACCTACCTAAGAAAGGTTTTTATAGGACCTTCCTTCCAATAGTTCCAATCCCTTCCTAATGTCATATTTACATTGATAAAATTTAATATATGCTACTCTGTTCCATCCAACCGAATTGTATGCCAATGACTTAAAAGGAAAAATGGAAATGTTATAATGCGTAAAAGTAACTAGGTATGTGTTGTAGACGATTATGTTCGCAACGAGTAGTAGATAGTTTAGGCGGATCGTAAGAGGATGTTTTAGGGGATAGTTTGGGAAGTGGTGATTTTTCCATGTCATATTAATTGTAATAATTTAGGTGGTTGTGTAGCTTTGATGTCACAAAACCCATGAACCATGCAATGTCATTCGTAATTTCATCTGTAAAATTTAAGTGACAAAAGTCTGATTTAAGGATAGATGTACGTTTATGATTTACAAATGCACGCACGTGTAAATAGTATTTATTGTTTGTTAAATTAAGTAAAGCATTAACATTGTGCACAGTCTTTTAGTAAGCAATTAAAATATTGTTGGAATTTAAATCCAGTTTTGTTCCTTTCCGTCTGTTTTCTGTTCCATAACCTTTCTTATTGACATATGTGATTATTGATTTATTATGGTTCATTACTGCCATAAAAATCTGAGTACCATGTCTTTGACGTACATGCAATTAGCAAGAGTAAACAAATTGGAAACGGGAATATTCAAAAAGAACTGCAAAAATATAACAATGTGCAGTTGTTTATATGTAATCGGAAGAACTACAGCTTTATGAATGTCTTGCAGTTCATTATGTCCATTCATTAGTTAGTAAGGACTGACTCATTTCATTAATTTAGTACAATAGCAATATTTTCGCAAATGTTCAAGATTTTTATCTTTGTCGGCGCAGAATGCTTGAGATGAGTATTTGTCTATACGGCTTATATCCGTCTCCTGTGCAAATGTATTTATGAATTAATTTTCCTTTGTATACATAATATTTGAAAACTAGTATTATTGTCATGTTATGATTATTTTATGGCTACCATTCAACACTCTTCCACTTACTTTGATTTTGAATTCATAGCTGGCTAAGTCATAAATCATGGAGACCTCAAAATGTCCTTTCCCTGGAATTGCTTCAACTTTGAGTTGAATTACAGCATGAAGCGTTGCAGTGTGGTCACTAAGGTCTGCTTTAATTCCATCTTCATCCTTACTTTGTCGAAAGCGAACCAACTCATCCGTGGGATGTAAATGAGCTGCCCATAACACTTTTCCCAATTCTAGTTCGGAACAGAACTCTCTCTGAGGTAAGGTCAAATCGTTGAGGTAACTTATAAACTCCTTGACAAGAAAAGGAAATTATAATTCATTTTCATGCGCTGCGAGTTCTATCGTATCGACAAAAAAACTGCAAACATGCTCTTTTCTAGTAAAGGTATGTAGGTAATCTATTAAAAATTCCACATTAAACTTTCACTGAACGTTTTACAACCATCTTTAATCAAATTCTAAATTATTTGTTAATTTTCATGTCTTACCAAAGCAGCCCACTGAGCAATTGTAGAATCAGTTTTGATAACACTCCATTGTAGACAGGCACACCAATGAGGTTCAATTTTGGCACTAGCACAAGTTCTACCCACAGGAATCTCTCGAAATAAACTCATCTGTCTATCTGTATTTGGATTCGATTGGGGAAAATAGCCTTTAGATATCTTTTCCAAATGTAAAATATCTTGCAGTGTTGCATGAATATCAAAAGGAGTGGATAATCGTTTAGTATTTATTAGAAAATTGGTGTAAGCTGAAGGATAGAGGTCTTGGAACCATGAAGGGAAAACGAACATAAAAATTGGCATTCTTTCTTCTTGCTTTCCTTGTAGCGTTTCTCTAAAAAAAAAGAGAATTTAGACATATAATTCAAAATAATTGACATCAAAGTGAGTCTAAATTAATATAAGACTTTTACGCATCAGAGAAAATTGCTTTCCCTTGGAATGCAATAATAGAATGGAAAATTTTGTTTTAAGAGAAAAGCACTTTTTTCTATGCTATTCTTGTCGGATTAAGGTTTGAGATTAGATTGTACCTAAAAGAAGCAAATCGATGACCGTGATCACTCATGATAATTAAAATAGTTGAATTGAGTATTCCCGATACATGAATATCCTGAAGAAATTCTTTCAGATCGAAGTCAGCTCCCTCGATGGAGTTCGAATCATCATGAGACAGTTCATTATGGAATGCAAACAAAAATTTTGGCACTTCTTTTCGCATATTCAGAATATGTTTGATATAATCCAAAACTTTTCTATGTCGAGGTACGGATCCTATACAATATTTTGGGTATTTTGAGTAGTGTCCTTGGGCGTGTGTGAAATAATTTCGCATGTAAAAATCAGTCGGTGGATCTTTAAATCCTTTTAATCGATAAGTAAACGTCCCTAAACCTGGAGCATCTTCCATGTATCCTGTTGAAATGAGAACATAATATTTCTTTACTTTCGTTCATACGAGGTGAATTTCACATTAGGGAGATATCTTGATCACCTGTAAGATAGCCTTTATTGCTATATTCTTTCCACACGAAAGGATAGACATCAACATAATTCGCTCGTGACCCTTTCCGTTTTCGTGCTTCTGGTAATTCCTGTTCAGTCTTTCCGGTTAAAATAGGAATCAGCGCTTGTGGCGTTCCGTCTCCTACGATATTATAACCCTGAAGAACTTTCCCCTGTAAATCTTTTGTTAGATATTCGTACGTCAACGGCAATTTCCTTATAAACATATTTCTGGAGAGAGAATCGTGGCCTAGCATTAAAATGTTCATAGAAGGATAATGGGATCCTGTCATTACTTTTTTTGCTGATCGGAAAACATTATCTCGAGGAGAAGCGAAGAAAGACATCCATCTGTAAAATGAAATATATAATATAAATATTATGAAAATTACAATACATATTTAGTGTAAAATCCAAATCATGTAAATACAAAAACGAAAGAAACACATGAAACATCTTGATTGTCTTATTTCGTTGTGATCATACATATATTGTTCCGTAAAATTAGGTACGATCAAAAATAAAATTTTGAAAAGAATTGTTTTCATGTAAATCTTTCTGAAACGGTTAGCTGAACAGCAAAATAATACTTTTCTCTACGTGCAGTACAGGAAACTTCGACGAAATCCACATCTTCGAATTTGTACCAATGACCTTGAGTGATCTTCTCGCTTAGCTTGGTTAAATCGTCATTGATGCGTTCAATCTCTGAAGAAACAAGCATTTTATTAGCCCAACCTCAACTTTAGACCAGGTAATCGCAAATTAAATACCTTAGTGTACAGACGAATTTATTTAAAATGTATTAAGTTTTATATGCATTTCAATTTATCTACTTTTTGCTAATAATTACCGTAGAATCTGCAAACAATCGGCCCTTCATGTTTTTCCTTCGCTTCATTTGTGACGAAAGCGTGAGTGCCATTAACTTCCACCCAGTCAGTAGTAGTTTCATCACATGAAATTCTGTCTACATTGACTATATATTTCATGATACTTGGATCATCTAACGGTAAATCTGGATGAAGACAAATGGGAGAATCCATCATTTTCCCAGATAGTAGTTCATCTTGCCTTTTCATGCGAACTACATGATTGCTCACTAGAAGAGCTGACAAAACCACAACAGTGACGATAAGAAATGCTGACTTTCGACCACTTTTCGCCACTGTCAATATTTTGTCAAGCGGCCAGCAAAGAAACCAACAGATTTTCATCTTTGAAATGTGCCCGATGGAATCGGGAGTATTTCATGTAAGCGTAAGTTTTTTTCCTTTCATCAGATGAATTCGTGAGCCTGCAATTTATCAAGAATATATCAATGTATTCTAACAATAAAATTTCCCATTTTCGGGCAGTAAGTAATAATTAGCTAAGTATGAGCATATTACTTTCTCTCCTAATGATCTCCATCAACTACTATGCTTTCACTTAAGCCTACTGTGTTTTGTTGGGTAAAAGCTGTACTATTAGCTGTATCAGGGCGTAGAAAGTATCCTATAGAGTGAAAGTCTTGCAATAATATACCTTCAACTTCGTTACATGCTTCAACAATCTTTATATAAAGTTTTAGTTATAATTTAGAAGAAAGAAAATGGACAAATGCTACATTTTACGAGGAAAATTTTGCACAAACGATAAAGATACGGACTGTATATCCACCTACACCGTCGAAACCTCGAAACTTTCGCCAGTCAACTTTCTCTAATTGATTTTAGATAGCAGAAGTTTAACTGTTTTACTTAACTGTCACATTGACAGGTGTATCTGTGCCCATTTGATTTGACATGAGGATTCAGTTATGCTTATGCTCACCTTTGTTTATCCATTGTCGTCTCATCTTTGTTTCGTATATAAAACAGTGGTATTCACGTTGTGATCCGATTCTAAATATTGTTCTCCTCCGTCCACATTTTAATTGCATAAACTCTACAAATATGAATTTTTTCAAAATATATTTTTTGATATTCTTTGGCACTTCATGGGATTCTGCATTCTACATCATCTGATTCTGATACACATGGATTCTAGTGTTTTCTTTCCGATTTCGGTCGGAAGGTCTCAGAGAATCTCTTTTTTTAGCACATGAGCATTCGATTCGACCAGATCACAAAACTATTTATGCTATATGTATGAATCGAGAAAATGGTAAAGGTATGAGAAATCTTTTTGTTCTGTGATTCAATTCTAACTTATCTAATGCGAAATATTTCAGTGACAGCAGGATAGTGAAAGTCGAGATGTTTAAATTTCTTAGAGCTCTACTTCTTAAGTTATTAAAGATCTTGAAAGTAAGATGGAAAATATAACTAAAATACTAAAACAAAAATATTGTAAACTATGCCTACGTTAGTGTGAGGTATTAATTTTATAGAGTTTATAAGCGAGACTGTTTTTAATGAGATAAGAATGAAAGCTATCAGTCCCATTTTAATTCTTCAGTTTTAAACTAAAACGTCATTGGGATGACTAAGTGAAAAATTTGGGACGCAGATGAAATTAGTGTAATGGTTTTTACAAATTTTATTCAGTAAATTCTATAATTAAATATGTAGTATGGTCTCATAAATACAATAAGTGTTTCCTCGTAAATATTTTCATCTTTCTTTAACTGTAGTAAGCAATAATGTTTTAACCATTTCAAGTTCTCACTTTAGGATGCATTTACAAATTATGACTACATATAGTAATTATTATTGTACGCGAATATTATAATAATAATCTACGTGTGTATATCTGTGGGTTTATTTTATAGCTATAAACTACTACAATGTTATAGAAGTAATAATTTTACAATATAAATAATTGTAAAATCTATTATTTTCGGACCTAGCTTGCCTTTTTAAAATACGCTGATGAGTATTATTTTTATGACGAAGGTTATGTCTCTATGTCAAAAATCGTGAAGTGTGTATGCCCGTTTAGCTATGATTCTACTGACTGTTTTTAGGAATGAAAAAAACAGGTATGAATAATGAAGTGACTCAATTTAAGTCATAAAACTATTCAATAAACTTCATTACTTTCCCATAAGGACAACAAAACTGTCTTTACCACCTTTCTGATACGAATTTCAAATTACAAATAAAATCCATTCTTTCTAATCAAATTGGAAAAATTATGTAATCGAAGAAAGCATTCAGTCAAAGTGACTGAGCTCTGAGCAATATAAGCCTAAGTATAATCCAATATAAATTATAATTATAACTAATAATTATCCAAAAATCAGTAAAATATTAAGTTCACTATTTGTGAAATACTTCTTTGTCGTATCTTTTAATTTATATTTTTGCAAGCACATTATATTACGTGGAAATAATATTATACTCAGTTCGGTACTTGCAAAAAATCAGTGCGTACATTTTAGTGACAAATCTAAGTTTCATATTAATATTAATAATGAACCATGCATTTCACGATTTTCTTCACAGGACACATCCACATAAAATAAGCAAATTATCCATGCATTGTGCATTTATGAAGTTTATTAGGTAGGAGAATTGTGTTTAGCCAACCGGAAATGTTAGAGAACACTATATTATTGCAAAGTTCAAAGTGATCTGTATACACATTTAAAACAATCAGTTACCAGTTATCAGTACTATTAGCTGTCCGAATTCGCGAAGAGGAGAAAAGAAAACTAGGAGCTACAATGCAGTTACATTGGTATATTAAATACCGTTCAAGATAAAAGGATAACAATTGACAAGATATTTTACATGAAAAATACTAAATGAGCTACGTTTCTATAAAATATTACACAAAAAAACGAGGAAAACATCCGACTACTACACATATCAACAATACAATTTCAATAAAATAAGTTGCAATGTTACAATTCTCGAATGATCTTCAACGAGACAAGTACTATAGAACACTGAGCCAACTAAAATCCATTGTGAAGAGATTAGCATAACGAATATCAAATGACATTCTGAATACATAGGTTTTGAAAAACTTGTCTTCCCCTTGGTCTGATTTTATTAGCTTTATCAGCTATGTAGTATTAACAGCTTTAAATATTTAATTAATACCTATTATAATGAAGCTATAATATAGGTTCAATTTACCATATCATCAAAAGTTGAAATTTAAACTAAATATTTTAGCTTAAATTAAACTTCAATACAGATAATAGTGTTTTTGTTTACCATTTGATCGTTATTTTAATAATATTCATCAGTTATAAGCATATTTTAGTGCGTTTATAAAAAAGAGCGCACACTGAATGTGAGAAATCTATTATTTTTATATCATAGAATACAAGAAATATAAATTCTATGCTTTTTCAGTTCAATCAATCCCGTTTAGCTATAATTCTTGATTCATTTGTATAGTTGTCACTGTAACGAGCCAAAAAGCCAATCTTTTTTACACTCCCTATTTATAACACTGAAAGGTACATGTAATATTTTACTCCAAAAAGTACATACCGTAAGTTTCTTTCCCAAAAATGATCTGTCACAATTATTATCTAGAAAGTTTTAATTAATATAAAGCCATTAACCTGTCAATATTTTACTTATAATTCTACTTGTTAAATAACATGATCTATTAATAGACTATTAGAGCTAGGAATTCATCAGTCAGTATAAACAATAAATTGTTGGTCGTCGGCACCAACTTCTACTTGCACGTATTGAGGCTCATTGATCACTTCATTAGGCATATTTTGCATTTGACGCATAAAATTGTTTCTTGACCTGAAAAAACATTAGTTCACATTGTAGTTCTTCTTTCACTCAACATAAATAAATACAACTCTTCAAAATGTGATAAAAACTCACTTGGCTTTTGCATGCGTAAGAATGTGAGATTTCAGGTTTGTCGATTGTGCAAATTTTTTATTGCAACCATCAAAAGGACACACATACGGCCTATCCCCAGTATGTATACGAACGTGAGTTCGTAAGTTAAAATCGAGCGAGAATCTTTTTCCGCAACCTTCGAAGGTACACTATATAGATAAAAAAAAGTTATTTTCACAATTCTAAATACTCGCATATTTTTAGATTGTCTTTTTAAGTCTTCTAATGTTTTACCTGGAAAGGCTTTTCTCCGGTATGGACCAACTGATGTCGCTTCAATTTTGAACTTTCTACAAAGGCTTTCCCACATTCAGCACATACATGCACACGGGGACCATGGGTGTGTAAATGTTTCCTCATTGCAGAATTATCGCGAAACATCTTAGTACATCCCTGTAAACAAAAGTTTCTTTGTAAATGACTACTTTAAAGAGATGAAAATTTTTATTTGCTTGGCCTACTGATATAAACTATTTAAAAACTAATTCTAATTCATAATATTTCATATAAGTGAAATTTCTAAATTAAGTATTTACCTTGTGAGGACAGGCAATAGTGCGTGCTACATCATCAACTGCTTTTTTAGGTTTTAGTCTGGCGAATTCTGCAAGTTGTTTAGGATCTGATAAATCTAGACCTGGAATTCCTTGAGGTGGGATTTTTCTTCCTGTCATGTATTCCGTGAAATCAGGATCTTGATCCGCTGAAGTTACTTCTTCTACAGTTATCTCATCCTGCATCTCTTTTTTTACATGCATTAAAGGCTCTGCAAGGCATAATATCACTCAATTAGTTTACAGTTTTAAAATTCATCTATTACTCTAAGACATGATGTACTATATTACTAGCAAGTAGCAACTATCTTTAACTAACACATTATATTTATTAATGAGATTTAGACCGTTATAAAATATAAAATAAAACAATTTTGTTATCCCAGCATAGGTTTTAATTAATGAAGTGAGTGGCTCTACAAAATAATACATTACAATTGAAAATCCTAAGAAAATCAATGTTTGGATTAAAAATAGAATAGTGTAGTCTTTATAAACCATTTCCTAAACAAAAATTGTAAGACACTGAATAGCACATTTTAAACAATATTGTGTATTTTCGTCCTTATACTTCAATGTACCAGTTCGAAAACTAATCGAAACCTTAACGCAATGGTTAATAATAAAATACCTGTCAGAATGAGACATATCGTATATTATATGAAATTACAGTCTGCAGCTGGATGTATATAGATATAAATAAATCTGTACAGAAGTGAAAAATAAATTCTTACTTATACATCTTTGGTAATGTTGAAAGGCACATTACAGTCATCAAACTTTCACTAAAGTCACAAAAACGAACTGAATAATGGTTGAAAATGTTATGAAAATGTTGGAGATGAGGAGAAAGAAGATAGAGTAGATACGACATAATGATTTTAATGGATGGACATAGCAAACAGCAATGGACGACCAAAAGAATATGGAAGGCAAATCCGCCATAATCAGCATCCATTTTCCTCAATGGCTGCTCTAACCCGGAACCTTTCGCAAAACCTCTTCAATTTTGACAAATTTTAGCGATAAAAAGTTACATTTCATATTTTAAAGTGGTGTGAAATTAGTGGAAGTTTGGATTTCAACCGAAGAGATTCAGAACGCCGTGACGTCACATAGTGCAGTCCTATCAACTTCACCCTACCAAACGGCCAAATATTCCTATCCTTTATACATATACCTAGAAATCCGTACCTATACAACTCATAATACAAGATACAACACCTAAAAGTATGTACATTTGTGTGCTAGCATATGTACCAATAAAATCTACGTTCTACATTTCTACAACATTATTACACAACTTTAGGCATCTATTCCATGACTAGCAAACGGAAAGCCAAACACGAATATCTTAGTTTGAAACTATTGGAACCTCGGTAATTTCAGAATAGGAACCTGACCCCTGACCTCACTGACTGACTGCAATAATATTATGATTCCTAACAATCTTCTCGATTTCATGATTAACTTGCAACCACTATTAACTCTTCTCTTAGTTGCTGAGAACTTTTAAAACTTTGCATTATTGGTATATAAATTGCTTGCTTTGCATGAACTTTTATGTTTTCTTTCTTGAGTATTTGTCAATCTTTAAAGAAAGATGGGTGTTGGAAAGCCGAAAACTAAAGAACGCGTAACAATTTTGTAGTTATTAGTGTTTCCAGAATTAAAACTATGGCTCTGATTCTATTTTAAATTAATTTTTTTTCTGACCAAGAATCAGATGCAGAATCCCGACTTTCCAAGTATCATTATTAAATTATTATCATTATTGAGTTTTACTAGTTCTTTATATACTGATCATTTCAATATATACCTGCTTTTATGTATACTAACATTAAGAATAACACAATTGTGGGAGTAAAAAATATAGCAGGAAATAAATCAATATAGAAATGATTTTCACAGAAGTGTGTTATTAAAAATTAAAAGTAATAGTAAAGAAAAGTAAACTCTGAACACAACACAATTTATGATTAAAAGATCAAACTTAAACTTGCTAAAAATTTAGCGTGATCATTGCTAGTTCCCATCTTACATAAAAATTCCTAATTCCCAAGAAATAAGTAGGAACAAAATAAATCAATAAAAATTGATGAAAAGCTGTCCTATAACCTAAATAGTATTCTAAAACTAAAACACTCACTGAAATCATATTTTTAAGGATAAAAAAGTAAATAAAAAATTATTTTTAATATTGAACTAACCATCGTCAGCTCCTGAAGCCCACATAGTTACAGAAAATTCTCCTTCCAACGTCCTAATTTGCACCTGTTTAGGTTCCCATTTTTTTGCTTTTGAATTTTGTGAAGACGGCAGGTTAATAGGGCCGCTTAATGGGTCGACATCTCTTCCTCGCTTTTTATTCATAGCTATTGCCATTCTTTTCAATTTTTTATTGCTTGTGTGATGATGGTAAGAATGGTGAGAAGGTCCAGGATCCGTGTCAATTAGAATTCCAGCTTCGGACACAAGTGCCATGCTAGGGTCTTCATATCCAACAACTTCTTCTTGTGTCTGTAACATAACTTCGTCGTCGTCTCCAAGCCCGACATCGTCGTCCACAGAAATTTCTATTGTTTCATCGCCACTCATATCAACCGGAAGTGACTCTATTTCTACTTCTTGCATTTCGGGCTGAATTTCAACTTCGGTGATTACATCCGATCCCAAATCCATTATCAGTGTCTCCAGCTTCCAGTTCCGTCACTATTACTGTTTTCTTCAGTTTAAATGTATCACCTAAAAGTGACTATGATGAGTGAAGAATGCCGCAGATTCTGATTTTCAGTCCCACAGAAAACTTTTATGAGTTGTTTAGTATTCTACTCGACGAAATCAAAGAATCTGTGAATCTTCGTCTCGTCGGCACACAGTAAACTGACTTAACTGAACTGGCTTGATATTCAAAAAATTTCACTTTACCTATATATGTCAATCAAAATATGCTGCAACCAGCTAAATCTAGTGTGTATTTCTTTTTTAACATTTACTATTAACAAAGTGACAAGTTTGAAGTTAGGATTCGTAGATTATTGTTCACCATTTGACTATTAATTTAGTAATGCAGCCAGCAACAGACTAGTCACAATCACTAGTCATTTTGCACAGTGACCATTAATGAACTTGCTTGTCATAAAGAAAAAACAAATAAAAGTCAAAATTTTAACCGTGCGATATTATTTGAAAACTGAAGATTATCCTCCGTTGTTACGACCTTAACTGTTACCCTTTAAAGCCGTCTAAGGGGAGAATGAAGGACGGTTAAAATGCACATTAAAATACAATAAAAATGTTAATTAAAGGCAGCAAGATGTTCGGCACAATCGTTCACATAAATCCACTGATTTGCTTTTAAAATATTTTTGTTATTAAATCATGAATAAACCAACTGATAAACAAGACTTCATGTCCTAGTCGGCCTAGTCTTTTTAGGTCCTAGCAATCAACAATAAGTCCTCCTATCTTACTAATGTACTTTTACAAGGAATACCTACATTTGCCTTTTACATAGAGCATAGCAAAGCTAAAGCTAACATCTCAGATCTCCGAAAAGCGAGCAAAAAGCAAGCTAAAGCATTCAAGTCATATGCGGCGCGGCGGCCGTCTACTCGGCATACAGTACAGTACAGTACACACTACTCGTTGAACATTCACCACTATCACCAAACATTCATTGTATACATATAGTACATACATACAATACAATACAAGCTATCGAATCTGTATGCGGTATTAGAATTTAGACTATACTTATATTATTTTTATTATGGTAGATCTATAAAGTATATCCTCCGCAATATCGCGCACACTATCATGTGCACATAACATATATTATATGTACTGTGCAATGTAAGCGCAAAAACACATGCTATACTGCACTGCATTCACCAGTAGTGATGAGCAGAGGGAAGAAGTCCATTAGTCCTCCCGTCATCGTGGCACGTCGGAGAGTACTACCTACTAAACAGATTCTTCTCTTGCTTATCCCAAACAAACTTCGGGAAGACTAGGGAGGACTGATTAACGAGTCTTAAGACTGGGAAGACTTTTGGGAGGACTTTTTAGCGAGTGACTTAACTGTGAGGAATCTTGGGACGAAATTTTAACAAGTGACGTAAATTGGGAAGTCTTTTGGGAAAACGTTTTAACGAGTCACGGGGGGGGGGTCTGGGGTGAAGGGGGATTCATTTGAGAAAATTTCCTAAACTTTGTTAATTTTACGAACAGTTTAGGGAAGTCTTTCTAGGGTCACGTGGTCGGGAGGACTACTAGAAGACTAGGGAAGAGCTCGCGCCCATCACTGGAATTCGCTGCCAATCGGACAGGCTAGCCAGAGACAGAGAGATGTACATAAAGCAGTAATAATATACCCTGCCTGCCTGCAGTCAGTCTCACTCAGTCTGCACTATATATCAAAGTGTATAGCGGATTTTGTAGACATTGTACATAGCATGAGCATGGCTCTATGAATTTTTATAATAATGGGATAGATTTACGGAGAAGTGTTATTCCTTCCAATAAATGTGTGCCGCTACTTCGCCGCAACCTCCATTGAAATGTTTTTACTTTATTTTATTTATGGGTAATTTTAAAAGTAACATATAACTTTTATTTTAATTAATTAATTAGAAAATGAGTTTCTTCATTTCAATTAAGTTTCATTATAAAATATGTAATGTAACTTACAAAATTCCATTAATAGTTGACGTTATGCTAGAGAATGACGACTACCCGCCAGTTGGCGGCGTGCCGCTACGGTTGAGGGCTATGTACATCAATTCATTATATTATGTGTAAGTGTAATACAGTTTTACATAGCACAGCTACGGACATTGACAGGCATACAGCTCATGGTTAAGACCCAAAAACTATGTTGAACAGATGCCTTACTGCTTTTCCTAATACCTACATGTGGAATAAGTGACACCGTGCACGCAATAAATGAAGCCCAAACCCTGTTATTTTACTCTAAAGAATTATTGAGTAAAAAGAACGCTTGAAAAAGTCTTGTATACATAATATCACTTTTTAAAGTCTATGTGGGGTACCTAATTGAGTAAAATAAATTGTTAAAGAAACCGTTTGTAATGACAAATGAGTGAAGGATGAAATGTTTTCATAAAAATGTAATCTACTAATCTTGTCTCTACTGTGTCGTTCAGCTTCTCACCAATAATTTCAGTTTATTATATTGAGCTGAAAATTAACATAACAATTATTTGCTGCCGTTATGCTAAGCTAAATGAATCAATGCAAATACTGCGTTCGTACAAACATTTACAATATCTTTGAACTGTCTTGATCTCTTAGTAAAGGGCAGTAAAGGCTCGTACGTTTTGTGTTCAGCTAAGGTTAAAGGATGCGTTTTAGCAGCCAAGTACGGATCGAGAGGGGGACCCAGGGGGCTCGCCCCCCCCCCCCCGAAATGCCGAGAAAAAGTTAATATTTTTGGATAAATGCTAAAAAATTTCCGCGCTCCCCGCAAACTATTTTTCATCTATTTTTGTCCTTAAATTTTCGCACTACGGGCGAAATAGTGGTCGTAAATACGGCAATAAAATGTATTTGGATTAGGGCCCTCTCCGAAATTTATTTCTGCGTCCGGCCTTGTTAGTAGCCTACACTTTTGCATGCATAACATCCGGTGAGTACATGAGGCTAGGGCATTTTTCGGGCGTAAACGGTGCCGTCAAGACAGTTTATAAGACGGAGACGACAACACGATAGTCAGAGTAAAGTCCGTCGATTCGAATCTCTAGTCCCAGACTGCGGATTAGTCCGGACCGAACAAAGTTGTGTCTTTGTCGTACTCTGGCGAAAATGGTTCGAGCCCGAATCGAAGAACTGAAATGAACATTCTTTTTGGTATGTGTAGCCGCAGAGTCGAACAGAGCCGTAGCAATTTTATCACATATTGAATTGCCTTTACATTTATTGTTCATCCAGAAGAGTAAAGCAACCTTCTCTCTATCTATTCTCTTCGTTTCATCCTTTATGTTGTTGTTATAAATATAAGACGTTGCGATTTACTACGAATACGAATCTGTTTCTCATTCTCACTACATTTACGTTATGTTTATAATAATAATATTATTACATTACTGTTCTACGGTAAGGTACAATAATAATACCTGTTAATAACAACTAAGCTAATGAACTAATCAACCACACTTACATGAACTTAAGTAATAATAATACAAACTGATCAACTGATAGCACTTGACACCTGTGTACTTCAATACTAAATATTGGCTATCATCCTTTACGCTCAACTCAAGACATCACAAAAATTTAACTGTCTCTCATCTCTAGAAGATTCATCAACTATAAAGTAACTAATCGGATTGGAAGTAATAACTGCTGACTAGTTGATTGTTTCTGCCGAACTGATATCGTGATCAAAAGCATACTGGCTCATATAGAATAATTTTAGGTATGTTTTCCACTATTCGCTAATACAATATTTATTTTAATACTTATGACATGACAATAAGAACCGTTGGAAGGGCAGGTCAGCTGTCACGTCAATGACTGAAGACTAATTAATTGATCTAGATTTATCAGTTATCAGTAACTCTCATGATAATCAGATGTAGACTTCAGATCTTAGTTAAGATCAGAAGATTAAAACTGTCTGGAATCAGGAGCTTAAAAATTGAGATTTGAAATTAAATGGTCTTCAGAGACGTTGTTGACTGTTGGGTGCTGTTTATGTTGTTACATTTTGCCCTGTCCAATGCAACATCCAATTTTTGTAAACCTGAAACGGCTACAACCCCAACTCCCAAGTAAAACTTGTCTTTTTTTTACAAAAATACAGAATACAGGCTCTTTCTTTGAGCATAGATTACGTTGAGATCTAAGCTGTATATCAGGACAAAATCTTGTGTATTTTTTCTTTCTAATTTTGTCGATTTTTATTTTGTTAATTTACTCAATGTTACTCTGGTTGGTCATGGGGCTTGAGTCATTCAACATTAAATTTTGTTAGTGTTACCTACCTAAGACAAGATAAATTTTCTTGTGTATTCATTTATGATATAAAATTTGTAGTATTACTTGTTTATATAAATAATGGCAGTATTTTTGGAGCCTATTTAATAAAATGTTCACCTTGATTTGAATTGTTTGTAGGTGATCGAAGTGATTCTGAATTGTGAGTCATCAAGAATATGGAATTCAGTCCATACCAAGGCGTATGGACTGTTGCCTTGCCTCCGCCTTGCCCCCGCCGCACCAGGTGGGTTCAGTAGAATGTTAGGTGGGTTCAGTAGAATGTTTGCCCTGTAAAGTTCTGAACTTTTATATGGGACTTTCATGGGACATTTTGAAAATTGTTACTATTTGTTACTGGACAAAAAGTCCCATATAAAAGCTCAGAATTCTACAGGGCAAACATTCTACTGAACCCACCTGGTGCGGCGGGGGCAAGGCGGAGGCAAGGCAACAGTACATACGCCTTGGTCCCCACCCTGCTGCGCATCTATATAAATTTTAGCTTCTAATTACTACTTAGAGCTACTACGCAATTAGTTATATTTACCAATAATTTAGACGACAAGAAAACGTTCTCTAGCTAATTGACGGGAATGTCTTGTGTTAGAGGGGAGGAGTTATGAAATTAGTAGAGGGATATTTGATGTTACCTTGCAGATTTGGGCGTAGAATGTGAAATAGCCACCGGAATGTTACTGTTAGAAGGTGTCCGCGACCTGGAATTTATTAACAAAGCCATATTGCCATTTATGAGATTAGTACTATAGGCTTCAGCAAGGCGTATGGACTGTTGCCTTGCCTCCGCCTTGCCCCCGCCGCACCAGGTGGGTTCAGTAGAATGTTTGCCCTGT
>JAAAYG020057046.1:0-10390 GCA_009936455.2 Tomocerus minor
AGCACCCACGGGATTTGGCGGTCTAACACAGTATCTCAAAGTGTGAGTAGGTAAGGAGTAGGCTTACCAGTGGGTTGGTTAGTATTAATGTTGCAACGTACGGCACGAGGACAACAGGACGGAGCCAAAGCCAAGCCAGTCAGGCCAACCAAGTCAAGTTAGTCAAGTCAGATTCTACTCCTCGTGCATTCATCGTCATCGTCATAGTCATGGCTGCACTACTGGAGTCATTCCACACAGCTACAGCAAACCAAGCAAGCGCCTTCGACTTTGACTTCATATTCACTTTCTTTATAATGCCTTGTTCTTCTTGCACAAATGAGCTATAGGCTCCGTCTCGTACTTTATCTCCACTGCCAATCCTCTACTAACGATTACTTAATGTACTTCCCTCTATAGCCTACCTTTTTGCATCCTCCTATATACAGACACGCATACATATAGATATATTAACAGAGATATTATATAGCCAATTCAATAAGTGTTCCTACAGTTCCTCTAAGTATCAGCAGTGCGCAGTGGAGTGTGGTTCTTGGCTGTCGATCTATGTTCTCTTCTGTAGAAAGACACATTAGAAGAGTACAAAGTGAGGATTGGCCAGCCTTCCTCTAACTCTCTCTCTCTCTCTCCTCTTCTCTTCACTGAAAACTAAGGGCTGCTCTACGAATGCAATGGCTGGCTTATGGTTTTGTTCCTTTTGCCTTGGTTTTGTTCCAAGCTTGCTATTAAAGAATTTGCGATGTTCGTGCATCACGCAGCGCAGTTGCGTTGCGTTGCAGTGCAACCACGTCCAACCAAAAGCCATCACATTCATACATACATTCATATAAAGCTTTTCAACATAGAGAATTATACTGTTTGAAATTGGTTATGAAATATCCCCGGCATGCTATTGCCAAAATACTCTATAGCATTATTCTGTGAAGAACCTTTTAAGATTTTATAGCCTTTTACCTCTTTCCTATAACTATACTTTCTATGCAATGACTGTGTACATAGGATTTTATGGACCTTCTTCCTTTTCGATGTATTAGGCAATTCTAGAGGATATATTATTATTAGTTCCACGAAAACTAATATACACGCCTTGCTCTTCTCCTATAAATCCCTACATCGCATAATATGTATCTATATCCACTATATACATATAGTGAGTTACACCATAATAGAACAAGAAGACTCCATATACATTTACGTCCCTTTTAGCAATGCACAATTTTTACGCACTCAACTCCGAGGACGAGGCTCGTAGTAGCTGAATGTACATATGCGTGTGTGCTAATGCAAATGCGAAGGCGCAGTTCTAGAGTAAAACACAATCTGGCTCTTTTTGAGTTTTTCGGTTCTTCTTGACTTCACCCAGCAAGCACACTGCTGCGTTTTCTGTCCCTGCCTTCCCTTGCCTGAATGTTCTTTGCCATTTCTATGACCATGCTCTGCTCTTGCTTTCTGCTTCTCTTCCCATCATCAGTGCATGCATAATATAATGCATGAATAGAATGCGTTGCGTTTTCTCAGCGTTCTACACGGGGCCCTCTCCCATTCTAGGCCATAGAGGAAGGAACCCGGAAGGAAGAATTTCGATCTATTGCCATTTTTATACTCCCATGCTCTTCTCTCTCTCTCTCTCTCTCTCACTGCCTCACTCGACTCATTTGAATATTGCACATAGCCCTCTTATGCATATATAGCTCATTTCCTATGTAATATATGCATGTGTCATTGGATTGAACTACTATAGCCACATTTTACATTAGCATATTATGAACCCAGTAGATTCTAATAATTCCTAGACGAGAAATACATGATCTACTATAAGAGAGAAAGAGATTTATAATGCCCTGCTCGCTCTTCTCTGAAGGCTGAACAATATATAGACGGATCTTATGTACATAAGAGATGTATGTATGTATATCCTGTGTAGCCTGTGCTTTGCCTCCTCTCTGCTCTCGTTGCAATTGCATTTTGCATACACGACATATGCTATGCTACGGTAGAGTACTGTACTTTTACTCCTGTTCTTCTGTCCTATTGTACACTTCACTTGCACTACTACGGCTACACTAGAAACACATACCTATTTCCACGCGTTATCTTTCCTTTTGCATGATGTATGTATGTGTATTTGTGCGTTTCATTCAGACAAATAACTTTTTATACAATGGAAAAAGGTACCTACTAAATCCAAACACAAACAGTGGCCACTAACTACTATGAATGCACATACATAAATTTATATACTATATATATAAACCCAATGTCACTAATTAATGCACCATAGACCAACTATATAGACAGCTATATGCAATAATACCGTTTCTACAACCATAGAAATAAATGCTCATTTTATTTTCACACATTACTACCAAGGATTTTACAGCTAATAGAGGTAGTAAAATTCTAAAACTATTACACTAATTAGAATACGACCAACTTACACAACGATATTGTCTTAGAATTCCATGAATTGTTACATATTTTGCATATCACAAATATTATCATCACTGCGGATCGATTCCTCTCACTACTCAGCTCCAATCTCAGTATCATCAAGGTTTCTGTAGGAAAGGAATTACTTATTTTCACATTTCACAGTTTATGATTGGAACTTTATCGCCAATAATAACATGGATTAGATACAAAATTTTATTGCTCAACTGGGAAACACAAAGTAATGCTTGTCCTGAGATATATTAGTCTATATGGATTCACATTATAATTATATATCTATGGAAGCACGTCAATAATTAGCACGTCGAAATAATAGTTATATTAATCATAGTATTTGAATGCTAAGCAAAAATTCATGTGAAATAACATTTTACAGATTACGGTAGGAGCATATTTAATTCATTTACTTTTTGTTTAGAAGATATACCGTAAATATGTAGTAAATTGTAAAGAAATTACTGGATATAATATTATTGTCTGTAGATCCGCACTTGCTCACTACCAACGAAATTATTAAATTATGTTGGCTACCAAATGGGTATCTAGATGTATCAAAAATAGGAAATAAATAAGTAGGAAATAAATTTTAGCATTGTTTCATATGTGTGTGCATACCCTTACGTAGATAATTCAAAGTCATTTGAGTAATGGTTAGCTTCAGTTAATATAACGATTAAATTAAAATTAAAATCCTGATGAAGACAACTTTGGTTGTCGAAAGCTCTGCAGTTTATATTAACAAATTATATTAATATGTTATCCTCGAGAGTCTTGAATATTGATTTCTCTTTTCCGGGGATGGAAAAGTCTAATTGATTATATCAATCATTAAATTCTTAAAGATATTGACCTGATAACTGATTGACAAATACTTTGGGGAGACGTAAAAAAAATCCAATATCATTTCAAAATCTCCAAGTTCTCAGAATGGATACATTTGTAGAAAGAGCACGATCTTTGTCTGAACTTTACTGGTTCCTGGGTCCATTTCCTTCCATTCAGTCATGCATTTCCTCTGTTGACATTGCACTCAATAGCCGAAAATATGGTCGATACTTGGTTACTTCTTACTTTTCAATAGTTATAAAAACTTCATATAACTCTTGCCTTTGTGCGTATAAATGGAAACCAATAAAGATAATAGAACGAAAAAGGTAAATATAACTTACTATATGTATCTACTATTTAGTTTATTTACTCAAAACGAACTTCGACTTTCTCAGTTTTCACGAGAACTAATTATGCCAGGTATATATTAAGTAAATAATATTAAGTCCAGAGAAAGTACCTGTGAAAGTTTCTTATGAAAGGAAAGGAAAAAGCATATTACTAAGTAAAGTACGCCTATATACTTCGTATAAAATTAATTATATCGTTATAACCAAAGAGTTTGAGATGTGTAACACTCGTGTCATACTCTGCTATTGATTCGTTCAATGTGTAGTGCTTCAAAAAACTTTTGTATATGAGAGCAGGTTAATGCACAGTCGTTTCCATTGCATCATTATTATGTGAGTATTTTGGGAATGTCATAATTTATTTAAATCGTACTATTATGAGAGATCTTTTGGCGATATATCGTCTATTTCGAATTCATAGATTTATAAGAAAGAGAGCATAAAAAAGTCAAACTCCAACTAGAACTTTTCCATTACAAATCAGTTGGATTGAGCTGTAAAATTATGAGTTGAAATTATATTTTGAGCTTTCAAAAGTTGCATAATCAAAGGGAATAGTAAAAATAAACTCTGGCGTATTTTGACGCAGGTCTAGACTCCAGAGTAGGTTTTACATGGGCTGGAAAAAAGTAAATTGCTCCATGAAATAATATTGTCGTCCTTATGTTCTGGGAAGGGAAACGGTATAGCTGTAACGGCTATATCTCATTGGGTGGCATGGTTTATAATGTAATTTTTAATGCACAACTGAGAAGCCCGAATAATGGCTCGGGATCGACATGCTCCGATGTTCCTCTTGAACTTTCTCTACCTTGCAATTTTCCATTTGCATTTAGATTAAAGAGCAATGGCAATGCTAGGAAGCCAACGCACAGGCAATTGGATTCTTTTGGGATTATTGCAACGCGACGAAATGATGGAACTCTGGCACTGTCTCACTTTCTGTTTCGCCTCTGCCATCTATTGTTTTCACATAAATAACGTCAAACGTCGGATCAATATTAAAGGTCATTGGCTTTCACGGATATTAATACGGGGAAATCGTATGTTGCTCATATCGATATGGGCCCGACACGCGCCCTTTCATTTTGATTGATGTGCCGTCCTTAGCGAAGCTAATCTCTAATGAATGAAATGAATAAACACAATTAATTAAATACTTACTACACACACGTAGTGAAACCCAGTTGTAAAACAGCTAAATAAAAATCATTTCGTGGATTAACATTACATAATACTTTTACAATCAAAGTGAAAATATTATTTATAATATGCGAAAGATTGCAAAAATGAAAAAGTGCAGTAGGAAATGACTGCATGTTTTACTTTCACCATATTATTGCAGAAAAAATATAGTCAAACTGACAAATATTCAGTTGCTTGTACAATTTTAATTTAGAACTTTTTAAAATTAATACAGCTGCATACTAGTTTGCGGTATCCCTGTAGAAAACAACATGAGAAATGTTACCTGGAATACTGATTTTCTGGATCGATATTGATAGTAATTTTCAGACTCTTAGAAATATGGTATTATTGAATTATGACACTAAAATGTTCATTATGACGACCTCCTTGGAACTTATGCACACAGATAGCCTTTTGCTCAAAGTTTCTGTCAGTTACGGTGAAAGTCTCCAAGCATATATATGTATAATAAATGGTGAAAGTTACTATCTAGGCTTATATGCGTACGGAATAAGGTTTAATATGACTTTACTTATATTTTATGTAGGTACTTTCATTCTTCAGACTAGTTTTTTTTAATACAGTACGATTTAGAAAATAACGCCACAAAAACGAACGCCGTATGTTGAATGTTTTAACATCCCAACTAACTTCCCAACTCAAATACCGATATATATATATGGGAATTTGCTTATTACTGTGTCTTTTTGGCAAATCATAATTGCATGATCAGTGACAATAAAGTCAGTATCTCTATATATACCAATAATACAGTTATAAAAATATTCCGAGCAGATGAAAATAAAATTTTATCTCACTAGATATTGCTTCGTCAAAAATTGCTGTTCACAATTGAAAAAAATGTGAAAAAGGGGCCTTACGATATTTATGTTGAATGAACCCTAAAAATTGACACTTATTTCCAACCAGTTTTCCCACAAGAAAATGAGTCTTATTCCGTATCGACACGATAACTAACTATGTACTAAAATTGTATACTGTAACTTTCTTTGTAGACATTCATCTACACAATCCCCACGCTTTGAAAATATATGTACATGTTCGCGTATGAAATTGTTGAATTTGAATAAGATGTGTTAATGCGTCTACAAAATTAAGTTTTGTTACTGTTAAAGTAGCTCTGAATAGTTAATAGGGATAATTACAACACCAATATATGACATGAACAGTAAAATATTCTAGTGAAGAGAAAGGTACTTTCTCCTAGCGCTGTTTTGTTGTATTCTCGTTAATCGTTCGCCAAATTGGTGTTAAATATAAAAATAGAAAAAATAAACTATTAGGAATAGCACGATATTGTTACGCTTGAGTTTTTTGCAACAATGATTGTACAAAACAGTCAATCAAATTCGCCAGTGTAATAGTAGAGTAGGAGAAAGTTTCGCATCATGGTTTGTAGAGTGTAGGTGACAGTTTCGTAGCAAGATTTGTTTTAGTGTGTACGTGTACTTAAAAGCTACAATTGGGATCCAGGAAACTTTTAAACAATTTGGCATATTAACTGCAAACAAGTGAACACATGGTGGGAAAAATGAGAAAAATTACGGAAAATTCTTCAAATGACGAATGTATCAAAAGCTATATGGGATAAAACCCAACATTTACACATATCACACAAATCCTTTTTGAGCATTGCTAGAAATCTAACCAATGTACAATGATTTAAACTGTATAAAGGTCACATTTAGCATAAGAATTCAAAAGGTACTCAACACAACCGCTTGAAGAAGGGTGTAGAACATCAAATTAAACAATGCATTTCTTTGCTCAGAGTTACACACCTAATAATGTTCAAGCTCCTCATTACACGTAGCCCAATGAAATGCAATAGGACTGAATATGCTGCCTGACAATCGATATTTCTAAAGATAAATTATATGCACGAAAACATTTACGTGCAACACAACAGCGCAAAGAGAAAATTAACTTTCTCTTATTACTTAAAACTGACTTGACGAATATAATTACTAACCAGTCTAGTCATTGTAACAGTTTGACGGTCCATTGGGTCTGTCGTCATTGTAATTAGCCATATTAACAGTTTATGTATTCATATAGTGTCATGCTACTAACAGTCAAAGTCAAAAGACTTCATTTTGAAGATTCGTTAAATTATCTTATCAAAAACTGTCTTTTATACACAAGTCGCACTCTCACTGATTAGTGATTATAGACAGCATTGTTTGATGAAATTTTTGGCAGCAGATTGCTGCAGTAGAGCATGCAGAGAAACCATTCACATAATATACTCCTTTTTGCACATTTTTAACTTTCCTGATTATGTACAGGAAAAGGCTTAATGGAAAATATGATTATGGTATATGATAAAATTACAACTTAAAAAACTTAACTTAAAAAAACTTAAAAAACATTTTATATGCATGTTTTACTGCCCAATCAGTTAACGCTAAAAACCCTTATAAAACCATGATATGACGCTTTCACCTACACACTATTTACAAAACCGTGATATGAATATTTCACCTACTCACTACTTTCCATAATTTTAAAGCTTTTACCTACACCCTGCACTAACAAAATCATGATATGAAGCTTTCACCTACACGCTACTTACAAATCATGTAAAGTTTTCTTCTACATATTCACAAGCCATAATGTGAAGTTTTCATCTATACCTAAACCATGATGTGAAACTGCCCCCAATACACTATTTATCTTCCTAAAACTATTAGCAAAAAATATCTACCCAAGTTTACATATTATGGAAATTCGAATTAGAGAAACTTCCGCTTGCACTTATTTACGTCTTTAATTACATGCAAAATAAAAATTGCGACATGAATGAATGAAAAAATTAACAATTTATAACAGTTTATTATTTCATTCCACAAGTATGTCTTTTCCACACATTTCATCACACATAGAGTAACTTGATTCAAAGCGTGTGAATTGTGCTATTGTGCAATATTTTGCCTACAGGGTGGCATTCACGTACCAAACACATATCTGTCCAACTTTCTCTATGCTTTCATGATGAATCACAATTTTTGGAACATACTAACACACAACTTAAATATTTGACGTTAAACACGAATTTTCTTAACAAAAGTTTTTGAGAGTCGATGAAAAAAAATTAAGGTAAATGCGTAAAACACTAGTTTTCCGATATAGGGTTTATACCATTTACGAAAGGTTTATGATAGATAGTTGTTACTTTGTAATTTGCTTACTTTCCACAATGGAATGAATACATTTTATGATTATATTTATTCCAGATTTGGTCCTGTATTGGAAAATTTTCATGATTAAGAGCGAGTATATTTGCCCCAGATGTGAAGCATGAATACGGAAGCAATAAATAAGAGAGACATGACCAAGACGGGAACAGGGCCACTATAATTGAATAAAAATCCAATTCAAAACATTAGAAAGTGAATATCACATTTTCCATTAATTTCATATATCCCATTTAGGTATTAAGTATATAATTTAAAAAGCAATGAAATAACTTACACTTTTATTCCTGGTGAATCGTCAGTGTAGAATCTCCACATACTTCCAGTAGAAGTGGATGGTCGAGTAGTTCTGGCAGCAGTTGTGGAAGTTGTTTTTCTTTGGCGGACAGTGCCGCCTCCACCACCTCCAGCTGGCCGAGCAGCTCCACCACCCCCACGAGGAGATCGTCCTCCAGACCCAACAGTTGTAGAACTAGCAGGTGCAGGCTAAAATTCATTCAGACAATTATTTTCATGTTTTTTAACGTTTTTATTATTGAGTATAGGGAATTATTTCTTCCTCGCATATTGTTTGTTATAAAACAGTTGTAATACAACTTACCATTATTTCTGAAGTTTTTCTACGTTCAAAGAGTTCAAATTATTACTGTAGAAAGTGACGAAGCCTTTCCTACAAAATCAGAAATAAACGAATCGTTAATCAATACATTTGACATTCTATGAAATTATCCACCAATTAAACATTAACCGTGAGTACAGTAAAAATAAATGCCAAAACCGCAATTCGAAGTCGTGGTTGTATATTTTTAGCAACCAAAATAATTGAAAAATTGTCATCCAGGCTCGGCTTACTTACAATTGCAACTTATCGTATTTGGAAATTATATTTAAACGAGTATGCACTTAATATTAATATCGTAGTTTTTGTTGAAATAATTATTTCTAGAGTTCTATATTGCAGGAATGATTGAGATAGCCATGCTATATTTATGCTTACCTTCACAGTTAGTTTTGTACGGCTTCTTCGGATCAAATGAACTAAATAAATGTAGACTGGCTAAGAAAAGTTTCATATGTTTTCCTTTGAACACGCGAGATATCTTCATACAACAGTGCTAGCTTCCACGTTGGCAACAACAATCCACCACATCATCATTATCAGAACGGATAGCCGGTGGATATGACATGACGATATGCGTATTATTCTATGCAAAGGATATCTATACTACTATACTCGTCTTGTCACTTTTACATTATACAAATGCAATCTCTAATCCCTTCTCTCCAATTATTATTTCACCAATACAATTCCTTCATCGTGTGCACAAGGTGCACACGTGTGGTCCCTCTCTACACCAATCCTACAGTCTAAAATCCCCAACCACGTATTTTAAAAAACAAATTCAAACGAGGCCGCACTGTTGCCACTTTTTTTGCGAAATCCACAAAGATATTAAAGAGTTAACGCTAATCGCATTACTTCACCAATTTTTGGACAATTTATTCGAAAAATCCAGGCCAGTACTTGACTACAACTCAGAAGGGATCCAATGTAAATATACTATCCATAATTACGAATGTAGCTTACGTTTTCGCTATCTGCTTTGGTTTTGACAGCTAATGCCTGGTACTGTAGGAGCAGGATTATCAGAAAAGAACATTGCCATTGTAGAGAGGTGGTAATACATACGTAGAAATAGTCTTACATGGTCTTACAATTAATTTTTATTATTTATTATCTATATAAGGCATATCAGTTACAAGTTACAAATTGGAGGACCCAGAAGAAGCACCATTTCTAATATATACTATTAATTTTGATTTTGATTTAGAGCTGATTTTAAGAAATGCTAATTGCAGAATTTGTTTCGAGAGTTTCCCTAATCCCAAATCAAGTCAGTCCCAACTTTAAGATAGAAAGGGAATAGCTTTAAATAAAATGACACTTCTGGGCAAAAGAAGGGCTACCTGCAAACAAGGAAAAGGTCTGAATACAGTGCAAACCATATGCATTAGAGAATTCACGGAATAGGGGGGGGGGGTCCTCTTAGAAAGGTATCTGTTTAGAGTGACGAGACGAGTATTCATTTAAGAATGTGGGCCTAAATCTAATGTAAACCAATTAAAGATGGAAAACTACTGTCCGTATATCCCGTATTCCTTCATATCGGGGTCCCTAGTGCTCATTTTGCATTGTGTCTATAAGCATAGAAATATTTTGAAAACTTATGTATACTCACTCTCGCCATATTATTATTATTATCAATCGTTTCAAAATCCGGTAATAGTCGGTTGGTGGAACCTATTTAAAATATTTCTAAGTTTTTCGGAGTTCAGTGCAAAAAAAACGCCAAA
>JAAAYG020057079.1:0-10387 GCA_009936455.2 Tomocerus minor
CTCTCTTTTAACGAAGTCTTATCGCTACGATATTTATCGCGTTTTTAGAGCGATTATACAGCTTCTGGTTTGTAGGGAATAAACTGTTGTCAACAGGCGTAGCAATGTATGCGGTGATTTATTTACATATAAAATATGGCAAAAAAGTTGAATTTTAGGATTTAATTTCGTCTATTTTTCTGGATTTTGTTAATCAGAGGACACATAATTCAATACTGAAAACAGAATTCAAAAAAGTTGACTACAATTAATATGAAAAAAATGGGCTCAGATAGCTAGATAGATACCTACTGTGTTATATCAATCAATGTCAAAGCAGAACAAATGTGCTCAGTTAACAGACGAAAGTTTTCAGTCTCTCCACTTTTATAATTTCTTCAATAGTGTGTTTGTGGACCAACTCAACTCCCATGCAATAAAGAGTTTGCTTATAAATTATTCTGTAGAATTGTATAATGAGTAATGACGTTTGCCAGGATTTAACTGAGTTTTAGAATCATATCGATGTTTACCAAGTGGTTCTTATATGATTAGATAACTTTATATAGTTTGATCATCCATTATTAAAAACCAGAATAACTATTAATTCCCTTTAGGCATTGTTTTATATTACGTATTGGAAGAGCTTAGATCCACAATTACTACTTTAATTTATCGTATTTTTTATATATAGGGTACCATTATCAGGCGTTTGTTGCCTCGAATTTTAAGGAAATTAAGCAGTATAAGGCTAAGGCTTAATATTATTTTAGGGGTTAGTAAAGAATTCCATCAATATTACTTTAATCACATTTTCATTGGATGGAGTTTCGTTTATTTGTTGATGATAACCTCATATTTTTTGGTAATTATTATATGGACTAGCACATAAACCGCAAATAAATGTTCTGCATTTGATGAAAATCTTCATGATTCAGTATTATTTATCATTATATGATTTTGTAGACGACTTCAGAACCAAAGTGGCTCCTACGAACACAGTAATCGCCTTCCACACAAAACTAAGTATAAAGTTCGTATATAATTGAACAGAAAAGTTAGATTGGAAATATTGGAATAAATGATTTTGTAAGAAAAAGACGTTTAATAACTTGCTTTAAAGATGCGTTTTATTAGTTAGGCATAACCGCGAAATGGAATATTTAATAACATATACACCAATTCCTATATATTTGCAATTATAAAGAATATTGAGTATTAAGTAGGTTTATTATTTAATTATTAAGAGCGGTAGCTACTTAATGGGAAAACTCTGTCTGTTTTTTCGTCTGTATGTCTTTTCCCTTCTAAATCCATTAGTAGTGGCCAATTTTCAAAATAAACAAAAATACAAAAAATAAATTCGCTCTTTGCTTAAAATGCGCTACAAATCATTCCAATTTTAATAAAGTTGGTTTAAATTTCGCACGAATTAGAGCTATTTCCAATTGATTAATTTTATACTACAATCTCTTGATGAAATTATAAGATGTGCGTTATAGGCATATAGACCTGGTGAAATTGGTGATGTGCTCTTAACATTATGATCATTCAGCCAGGTAGACATCTGGAATTGGATTTTTAGAGCGACTCAAGTTGTGTGTGGTAGTAACTATCTAGTAATATATAACTATCTAATAATAGTAACTATCTACTATACTAGTAACTATATATTTGGTTATGCATCTGTGTCCTGTCTGTAGTGTGTAGACGGGGACGAGACAAATTACACCACCACGGCTTGCTTGGAGGACTTTCCGGTAAGATTCAATACCTCACGGCGGTGAGCCTCTGACCTTTATATGGCAAAAAAGCCAAGCCTCTGTTTTCTTTTTTTTTTGAGTTTTTGTTTGAGATAGGTGTTATTGCAAAGTTACACCATGATATTGCTAATTCTCTTCTCCGATTCGGAGAAAAAGCAAAATTTATCAGAACATCGTCATATCTCCGAATTAGATAATAAAATTAGTAATATCAAAGTGTAACTTTGCAAAGTAACATTCCATTATTTCTAGATCCATAAAGCCTTTCTCGAATAAAATCTTTAGAAGCCTTATCATTTTTACCAATAAAATAAGATTTTATAATTATTGGTCATATTTTGAATTGCAAAAATGTAGTAACCTCGAAGATAGTCGTGAGTGAAAAGTGCTCCCAATAAAAAATATAACCTGAATTTACCAAAGTGACCTTTAAAGCAATTGCCAGACTCACAAAGTGACCTGTTAATGATAATTTTGAACAAAAGTTTGTTTTGCTAAACTGAGTTTTGGCAAACTGAAGGACATCCCATAATAACATCACTGTCCTCAAAATCATCACATAGCATTAACAAATCATTTAACTTTCTTAACATTCATTTCAATTTTCAATTCATTCTTAAATGTATTATATAATGATACTAATGATACTAATGAATAACATATGACGTTTACTGTTTTCTAATTATATCGAGAGCTACAAGTGGCTATTATATTGATTGAATTATCAGTTAATAGATTAGAGTTTGCACAGTAAATTAATAAGTTTATGTCGAGCATCAATTTTGTAGCGTAGTGATAAGAACCATATATGGATGTATATATATGCTTCCTATTTCTTATATGGATTGGTGTAACTTGCAAGACCTATTCAGATGATTTCTATTGCTCAACAGTATTTAAAATGCATTTTTGGAGAGCATAAAATTCTACGTAGCTATGATCGTCAGGAAACGATCATATCTAATAGAGATCCTTAATATCAAAGATCACTTTTTTTTTAGGAAATTTTAATATCGATGGTATAAATGTCCCCCATGGAAGGGTACAAGGACGTATTTAGGGGGTGCTAAAGTTTTTAAGTAACATCTACATATTTGGAAAAGGCACTAGAAAATATACCGTAATTCAACTAAAACGCCAAAATTTTGGAAAAATAAGACAATGCATCAGTATTTCTCCATTTTATGCTCACTTGTTTATGCGCTTAAACTCAGGTTTCGGTAAAAAATTTACTTGGCATGGTCATGACAGGTGACATGACATGACGCAATACGTACACAAATCAATAAATACATAGTATATTATGTATACATATATGCATGATTAAATTATGACAAATAAAACCCTCTCTCATCCGAAAATAATAATTTTGTTCGACCCTCATCACTTGAACATAGCTGTTGTATGAAAAAATCCTGTAGGTACCTATTTAATTAAATAGATATACGAGTTTTATGACTTCAATTTATCTAATAATTATTGATACTGTGCTATAATAAATGATTATCATAAAAATAATTACCAAGTCAGATCAATGACGATAATGATTCTGTTGATATGTATTGTTGTAGCGTTATTCTGCATTTGCACTTTGTTAATCCCATTTGTAGAATTCATGTGAGCGAATGGCAAATATTTATCATTTATTCAATAGCTATATAAACAATTGATTTTTTCTTTGTAATTGAGGCAATAAATAGATTAAGCGTGAATAATCTAATGTCGATATAGTTTTACCAATAGTACTACAGAGACTGTCACGTAATTGTAGTATGCGCCGTAGATACTGAACTTCAGTTTTCCATATTTAATATTCCATAATTTCAATATGCTTATAAAAATAGTGTCATTTTTTATTTTCAAAATAAGCTCTCTAGCTACTACTGCTCGTAAAACATCTTTAGATACCGAAATATTTATTAGAACTAGTGACGTGGTTAGATTTAGAAGTGGTACTAATGAGATTGTGTGTCAAGATTTAATGCGATTAATGACTACAAATGACACGGCCATTTGCAACGTTGCACTAAAAGACAATTTCCAAGAAATTTCCAAACTCAGCTATGCTCAATCGCCGATAAATGAATCGACTGTTAAAGTTGCTGCAATTGTAAATAATATGTTTTTGAATCATTAAATATTGTTTACGTTTCCATTGCAAATTGGTTTGTCTATAATATCGATATTTGCTATTTGATGAGTGCTTTAATTTATCTTCTCTACAGTTGGGATTTCCAAACGAAGTAAATCATGCATTCCAAAATGGTTCACTCCGATTTACTGGTGGATTTTATTTGGAAGTGCTGACGTATATTCTGAACTCCTACAATCTCAGACATATTGCCTTTAATGGGGTAGATTGGTTGAAGACAGGAACGGATAATGTTAGTTCAAGCACAGAGAGCGTCAATAATGTAGGACCACTTCTTTTAAGTGATCAGGTTGATATTTGTGTTTCTTTGCACGAGTTCAGCGAATTTAGAGTTAAAAAATTTTCGTTTTTGATGCCATACATACAATATCGGTAAGCAAAATTGATTAAATGGATTAATTGTTTACTTTTGGTTTAAAACATAATTTTATTGTTACCTACAAAATTGGGTATTTTAGAGAAATTTTGTTGCATTATCCATTACTCGATTTTTTTAAACAGAATTGTTGGATATTTCCTTCAGCCCCCAACAAGTACTTTCAGAGATATATATGTAAATGCATTTCGTTTGGAATTGTGGATAGCTGTATTCTGTACCTGGATATTAATATTGATAAGTTTGACCTTTATAACAAATGTCAAGAGGTGGATGGGAATAAATAAAGAAGGAACATATTTTCAAGATATTCTGCTCTCAGTATTTGGTATCATCTGCCAGAAAGGTAAACTTTATTTTTAAATCACCTGTTTTATGAAAACATTTAAATATTCGTTACAATGACTTTCAGATGGAAATATCATTAAAGCAAAATCCTCATCTATAAAAATATCTCTTCTTTTTGTATCACTATCTGGTATTCTTACATATTATATGTACTCGGCGGCATTGGTTTCCTTACTTTCATTAGACTTCGTACCAATTAAAGATTTAAATGATATGCTTGCGGCAAAATTTTTATTTTATGCCAGTGCTTCTCCAAGTCCAAACACAGAACTTTATTTACAGGTAATTAAATACATTCAATTTTCGTAATATCAAAGAACAATTAAAAAAAAGAATGTTTCAATAAATATATATTGAATAAAAAAAAGAATGTTTCAATAAATATATATTGAATAAACGCAGAAATTAATGGGAGCCACTGATGCCACAATAAACACCCAGCAGTTCACTGACCTTAAAGATTCTTTAAAATCAATATTCAATACACATGTTAATGCTGTATCATTAAGAATTGATACGGTCATGGTACAGAAACTTGAATACGATATATCCAGACTTGAATATCAAGTACGAAAAGATTATTCGGACGCTTTTTTCTGTTCAAATTTATACAAAATATATTTAAAGCACACGCATTTCAGCGCTGCTATGATCGTCAAAAAACGATCTCCGGTCAAAGAACTTTTCAACAGAAAGTAACTAACGAAAATTATAAATTATCTTTTTATTCTTATTAGGTATCTAAAAGTTACATTTGTTTTTATTATTAAAGGATATCTTGGATGTTGGAGAATGGTATTTTGTATCGAAATAAAAGGATTTATAAGCAGCAAACAACTATGTCTTGCTTACCAAAATCTTTAAATCGACAAGAAAATTTGGAGCTAACTGATACTTTTACAGCCTTTGTAATATTCCTAAGCTTACTGGTTACCAGTTTTATCGTTCTAGTTTTTGAAATTGTATCAAAAGTTCTTAAGAGTAGAAAGAATACTACAAAGTAACAAAATTGTTACCACGCTCCATTGGTTCCATTTTAATAAATGTTAGGAGAAACTTTATTTCTCAAAAGCCTTTATGGCCGCACTTGGTGTTTTGCGGACCATTTATTTCGTTTTCCTCATGCGTTAGAAATATAATGCCACTTTAAGTATGTCGTGGGTGAAGTGAAACGACCCTCACGCATCAAATTTAGTGTAAAATCAGCATTTCATTCCAAAACTTCATATTCCATTTGGTTTACTCAAATAAAAACGTGATGGTGTGGTTATACCTCACCTTCTCCACCCGATCCACCTTCTCCACACGATCCACCTTCCCCACCCGATCCACCAAACCAGACTAGGTCGGAATGATGTCAAAAAACCCAGAGAACCAGACTGAGACCCATTGATGTCGTTTTCACTGTAAATGAAGCAGATTTTACTGAAAATCATCCACCGCTACTTATTTACAGCCGTTTTTCCAATGGTTTATTATGTCTACTAACTTCTACTGCCGTTATTGTCACTCGCAATACCGATTCGGAACTTGTGAAGCGGTTTGCATGGCTGTATTTTACACAAACTCAATAGATTAAATGTATATGTCAATTTCATCCATAATTTGACTTTTAATAAACTGTTGTAAAAAACTGTTGTTGCAATGTAGCGAGGTCGGGGGGTGGAGAGGGTGATGCGACTTCGTCTATTTTTCTGGATTTTCTTATTATTGAGAGGACACATGACTCAATACTGAAAACAAGATTCAAAAAAGTTGACTACAGATATGAAAAAAATGGGCTCGGATAGATAGATACACACATACATAGATAGATACACAGACAGCACTTCAAGCGATTCAGATAAGCTACCGCTACATAATAAATATAAAATGCAAATAGGACATTAATCAATAATTAATTTGGTAATAAATATGAATAGTGTTGAACGATAATATCCCATAAGACTCACATGAGTCGAATGTTTTATATATCATGTTCGTTTCTATAAGAGCTTTGCAGCTTTGTAAGTTAATTTGATAATCCACATCACTGAAAGAACTGAAACGCTAATTTAACACTCTAATCAAAATATTAATAGAAGTCATCGCAGAGGCGGCTCCAGCTCCGTGCGAAACGGGCAGCTCACCGGGCATCGCGCTTGACCGGTCCAGCTATTACTTTTTAGTCGTTTTTTGCTTAAAATCCAAAATGTTTTGAGGATATTATAGTACATTTTTATTTGATAGGAAATTTTTTCTTGGTTACGACTTGGTTACATTAACATCATGGAAAAAAATTCTTTATCAAATTAAGTAGAACTATAGACTAATTTCACTGGCACTACGCGCCTTTATGACTATTTCGGTAATACAGATATACCAGCCTTCTTTTAAACTCAGTTCTGATTCAGTCCTTGTAATTAATTCAATAAAAGAAAGAGTTGAAAAGTTTTGACGACGCGACGGAGGAAGAAATTATAAGCCAACTGACCTTACATTTAAGGTCATTTGATATTTGACCTTACATAGATACAATAATAAATGGTAAATAAATTAGTGAATTAAATCGACATGATTTAAAAAAACTAATAAATGCAACAGTTACATAAATGTCATTCATTTTTTTTCTTTATAAGTATAATCTAGATAGATTTTCAATTTAATAAAATAATTTCTAAAAAATAATGAAGTGCCAAAAGGGGTCACGCGTTATTTCTTGCATGGAGCCTGGCATATGACCAGGGCCGCCACTGTAAGTTATTAAAAAAGCAAATAATTTTCCTAACTTCCATTTCAATGCACAAAATTATACACCACATTACAAATTACGCGACTGGATTACGTAATTGATTGCTATCTAGAGCGACGAGGGCTAATAATAACTATTACATTATCAAATTGGAAGGATTCGTATTTACCCAGTGGGAGTGTCCATCAGTATGTTCAACAAATTAGTAGGCAAATAATTTAATGTCGAGCATTCATTTTTTAAACTAAATTATAATTATCTCGATACTTCTGTAGATACCAAGTGGTAATTATCTCCTATTGGCCTTCATAATATTGTGTAGGTATTCAGTTCTTTTGGTAATTACTAGGGGTTTCCCACAGAAAATTGCTAATAGAAAAAATTAATTATGCCTGTGAATTAAATGTCTGTTCTGAGTGGATTTTTTTAAGATTTTCAAAATGACATTAAAAATTGTGGAATTTATAGCGGTGATATTTATATCGCATGTAAACGCCAAAAATAATTTTTCAAATAAAACATTTAACAATTCCAATAGCGTTGAGGAATCAAACAATTCACAATATTGTAAATGGAAGGTAGAGGGTTTTTGGTGTCAAAATTTTCTAAAACAAGTTTGTGCAAAGGATAGTCGTAACTGTTGCAACGACATTACAGAAGACCAATCCTACAAAATATCTAAAACTCCAAAACTGCCATTAAAGCATTCTGTGGTCAAAATCGGACTATTGGTTAAGTTAAACATATATACTATCCGTTCTTATATCAAAACAATTTCATTTTGTTTACATTAAATGATTTTGACAAATATAGTTGGGAGGGAATAGCCTTAACGTTAAATCCTCAATCCAGAATGGTTCGATTCTACTTACAGGAGGATTTTATTTTGAAGTTCTTAAATATATTCTTGATTCTTACAATTTGAATTATGTTGCTTTTGACGGAGGAACTTGGGCTCAAACTGGGATAGGTTTTTATCAATCTTCCTCCAATAAAACGGATGTAGGAGAAATGTTAATGAGAGGGGAAGTTGATATTACTTTAGGTCTCCATGAATTCAGTGAATTTCGATTGGAGAAATTCACGTTTTTGCATCCATATAAGGATTACCGGTAAATAGATTTTTATTTTTTGAACCATTAATATTAATATTCTACTTAAATAAATATAATATTTTGGTTTAACAGATTGATAGGATATTTTGTTCAGCCCCTAAAGACCACAGTAAGAGACATTTTTCTAAATGCTTTTCGAATGGAGCTGTGGATAACCATGTTGTGTACATGGCTAATTATTCTAACATGCGTCGCACTTCTAATGTTGATTAGTAATTCTGTTGGGAATTATAGTGGTACAATACAAATTCGCGATATTTTGATTTGGGCTATTGGCGTCATTTGTCAGAAAGGTAACGATAATTATATTTTTAACATTTGTAGCTTGTTCGAGAAGCTAAAGTATAAATTTCTAGATGAAATTGTCATATTTTAAGAATGGGTAGTTTTCCTTTATTTATTTGCATGCTGAAAATATCAATATTTAAATTCAGGGTACATTACGTAGTTATATAATACAATAATACCAATCAGTTTATTTTTACAAAATATAATTTCATGGAGGTCAGCATAAAAATGGTCAGAAAAATGAATTATTTTATTAAAATATAACGAGAAAAACTGTCTTCAAAATATTTTGCATTGCATCTCAGCGAATTGATCGTCAAAACAATCTGCTGATCAATGGCACTGCTGCTTGACTTCTTTGGCTTTAGCTATTGAATTTTAATCCAAAGAAAATTTTCGATTTTCTATTTTGATTTTTATGCTTCTCCCCGATTCTGTAACAGGATAACGAAAGAAATACCATACTCACCGATCAAAGGAATTGCAGAGAGCAACATTTGAAATATAATTTTTAAACGTTTTTTTTTTCTAACATACGCTTATCGTTTAGATATTTTAAATGTCATATTATATCATTTAGTTCCTCTTAACTGTAATTAATATCATGTTGGTATTTAAATATAATAACAATACTCACTTATTCAGCATGGCTACATTGCGGTTTCAGATGGCAGCACTTTTCGTGGTACGGCGACATCTTTAAAAATATCACTATTTTGCGGAGCATTGACAGGCGCTCTTACGTATTATATGTACTCAGCTGCATTGGTTACTCTGCTATCATTCGACTTTGTACCAATTAAAGATTTTTCAGACATTGTATCGGCTAAATTTATGCTTTATTATAGTGGTCATACTAGTCCTCACATGGAATTATATGTAAAGGTATGTTTAATAATATACATTTGCTTGTCAATGTCGAAAATATTCTTTTGCAACTTCTATTTAAATATCATCGGTGTACTTCAGACACTTATTGAAATATATGGTTCAGATAACATTTTATTGTTTGAATTATTACCTAACAGGAAATAGTTCGTCAAAATAAAATTCGTGTCATGGAAAAGAATGAAGTATTACGGGATTTATCTCCGGTGATATTCGATGGGAACCATCCAACTGTATTTTTAGGCATTGAAAGCACCACTATTCTCAATAGAGAATTCGATAAGATTGGAATTAACATACTTAAATTGAACAAAAACTATTCAGATGATTTTTATTGCTCAAAAGTATATAAAGTTAATTTGGAGAGAATAAAATTCAGCGTATCGATGTTGGTCAGGAAACGGTCAAATTTAAAAGAGACATTTAACATCAAGTAAGTATCATCATTTTGTAGGAATAATTTCAATGTCAGCAATGATTAGAGCCATTAGTCAGGAAATATGCAAAATAATACGACAGATTTGGGCTTGAAATGTATTTTTTTTAAAAATCTCTGCTTTCAGTATTCTGGTATGAGATTGTTACACGTTAATATAACGTCTTCAACCTAATAGAGTTACTATTACTGATGATTTTATTTTTAATTAACAATGAAATACATTTAATTTATATAGAATTGTGTGGATGTCTGAGAACGGAATTTTGAGCCGGATGAGAAAAGATCACAAGCGTGAGACGGTCATATCT
>JAAAYG020057112.1:0-10383 GCA_009936455.2 Tomocerus minor
TTAAAGAATTTATACTCATTAAAATGTTGATTGTGATGTATAGTAAAATTGTTACCTAACGATAAGACAAAAATTTAGCCTTAATTAATACCGAATTTAATTGGGTTGGTTGGTAGTTGGTATTGGCAAAGTCTCAGAATAGGGAATTTCATATCCGTGTTTTTTGTCTTATTTATAAATAAATAGCAATTGTGATAAATTGGCGAACAAAAAATAAATAATGCATTAAATCTGAAATGAAAACTTTTGTAAATGCTCTAAATACATTTTACCATAAACTTACCCTGTCGTAACGCTATTCATCATTTTTTGAATTGTTTCATTATTTTACTAGCTTTAGATACTCATTGGTTTTATTTGTCACTCGTTGGTTAAAGTCTATGACAGTAATTTGGTCGTTTGCATTAATTTTAGTAAAGCCTGCGCGTGTGTTTTATATTTTGAGACTATCTTCGGATAAGTTGGGTTTCATGTGAAGCTCATTATCTGGAATCTCAGAATTGCTGCCGATAAATGCACATATAAATGAGAATAGTGAAATGCCCTGGCAGCGTCTGAAAAACTCCTACACACTTTTAACGTCCTCCAATCGTTTCTTTGTAGTCGAAAACGTGTTCATTTCTCCTTATCTGTAAAGAGGTTGTTGGATTGCTGTTACAGAATATTAGTTAAGCGCTTATAGTCTTGCAATGGCTAAGTTTTACGCCATTAGTCAGTCTTTCAGACTAGGTAATGGAAAACAGTAGTGTAATTAAAAAATCACTGATTTTTATGATCGAAGTACACAAAATAGAAAATGCATTTTATATTCATATTGCATTTCATATTTTTCTACCAACGGCTAATTTCTTACCATTCTTTATACTAAAGAGTTTTTGTAAGATACTCGCTCTGCTAGGGACGGAACTGTTTGCTATGGTAGCCAAGGAAAAATTTTCTCTTTAGAATTTAAAAAAGGTTTAATTTCAACAAGTAATCTTAACAAGGGGGCTCTTTGCAAACTTAAACCTTTGCAAAATCCTGATTCAAGGAAAAGAGTACTAGAGTGGACGTAGAGTACTGAGCAGACATGTTTGAAATCAGCCCATATTTTTGGAGCCAACATGTTCAACAAAATTCCGTATTAGAAAAAGAATTGGTTTTCTTGGATACTGCATTGGAAAAATGTTTTTCAGGTCTTAGAATTTTAAAGTTGTGAATATTAGCTACATGCACTCTAAAAAAATTCTCCTGTAATTTTTTGTTAATTTTTTTAACTCTGTACTTTTTTTAAATGTCGGAATCGTGATTTTGCACATGAACAACCTGCAACGACAGAAGCTGGAAGTAAAATGAAGTGGGCATGGACAATGGCTATACGCTGTTCAACTCCAATCTCCTTTAGTGCTTAAATTCCAGTTAATGCGTATATAGGATCCTGTTAAAATTTATCAACTGTTTAAATAAATTCAATAAAACTAATGACACGTGTAAAATTTATTTCTCCTTGTTGTTAAATGAATATTTATGAAAAACAAGAATACATAATATGTAACGGGTTTGCCGTTTTAATTGTAATTTAAAATATGTATATAGACTCCGTGGGTAAGAATAAGAATGTATAAAGCGTACACTCCTAGTCATTGGTGAAGGAAGGAGTTTTACAATAATCATGTGTTTTATAATAATCAACATTCTACAATTAATTGACACTTACGTACTATTTGCATGTGCCCATATTTATTGTGAATGATATTTTTGAATGTTCATCATGTTACACATGGCTGATATGTTTCTCGCGTAAGAAAACGGAAGACAGGACAGCTTGACACATTTATAATATAAAACAGCGTAAGATGCAATGACGGATAGCCCCCGTAAGGGTTATTACAATTTAAATTCAAATCTTCTTCATCCTTTCAAAAGTTAACCTGATGAGCCAACTTCACGTCCAAACCCTATAAAATCAGCGGAGATTTGGTATTAGTGTGAAAAGGTTATCTTAATGGAAAATGGTTCGCAATTTCAAAACATCAATTTAAAGAGAAAAGAAAGTATATTCTTATTATCAATGGGAAAATGTTGGCGTGCACATAGGTTTGTGCCTGATACCAAGCAGTTTTACCCTTTTCTTTTCTAACACAAAAATTTGTAGCACCATACACATCTATATAAGTGTACTGAGTACTGTATTATACTGTCTGTGAACTCATTAACCTGCTGTAATTAGTAATAAATTACTTCTGAAAAATCTGTGTCCTTTTGACTTGATACATATTTCAACACTTTTGTCCAATAGTAAAATAATGACATCTGGTTATCTCGTTTCCCTATTGTCTGTACCATAAAGTCAATGAAAGAAATCTTTTATTTCTACCGTCGTATCATATTGTATTAGAAATCTCTCTGTAATTTTTGCGTAGTACCGAGCACAGTTAAATCAAAAATAATGTTTTCTTTTTAAAATTTTTTATAATGTTGACCGAACATAAGTATTAAGGAAACACCTATGGTAATTTATTCTAATCGGTTCTTACTTATCGGACTAAAAGACTGATTAATGACATTACTAGCTAATAAAAACCGATTTAGGATTTGAGAGTTAAGACTGAGACAGAATAAAATATATACTTTTTTAAATAGGACTAGTCGTTATTTCTGAAATCATAGAGGCATAAATGCGAGCTTCTAAAACGAATATATTATAGTTCCAGTTAGTACCAAGTACCTGCAACTACAACACTCTTCAGTGTACTCAATCTCAAAGTCTCAACTCAAACTCAATCTCCCGAACCCAAGTATTCCCAAATCTCAACAGCAACAAAACGAAGTGAGGTTTCCAGTGTACAATGTGGATTGAATCCTGGTTCTGGTTCTGGATGACATATTAAGGAGAACTATACACGATTTAGGCACATTATAAAAGATGCGATGAAGTTTAAAAGTGAGGGTGCAAATAGCAATTGTGTAGCACTGGTTTGCGCTAGTGATGCAATGTATTGAAATGATGAATGCTGAGTAGAAAACACAACACACAGTAGATGCATGTACCCTCTTTGCTCCCGCAACATTTGTCGCAGGAAATAGCCAAATTATGACAGAAAATTTTCCAGCTCAGATTCCGACAGTTTGGGGTAACGTATAAAGTTGCAAAAAATACCAAAAAACGAAGAAAAAAATTCTCTAGAGGACATTGGTTTGACTTATGAAACTTTATTTTTCTAAATATGCGATAGAAATCGAAATACATTTTTAACGTGTATTCTTCCTACTCCAAAAAACCCCAAATTTTTCTTATGCAGAATTTTATTTTTGAAAATGTTGGAAACGTGTGCCTTCGAAAAATATAAGAATATTTCAAAAGTGTTTATTTGATTGCTCGACGTTCTCCTTGAATCAGGGTGGAAATTGTGTAAATCCCTCCTTAAGACTCAAAAACTATTCTTTAGCTGCGTGCTAAATCCTGCAGGTTATGGTTATAAACATGTTGGTGTAGCCGCAACTTTTAAACATTGGTAAATCAGCTTCCTAAAAAACAGAAAGGCGATTTTCAGTTTGTATTCTATAAAATTAAAATTTCGAAACAACAGCTCCATATAAATTGAATTGATTGACTAACAAATATTCCTGCATAGTTCTCAGTATTCGTTGCTACTGGAAGTGCTTATTTCCTCCAGACAGTGTCCAGGACTTAAAGATAACAATTCATGAAAAACTGAAAATCGCTGGCTTTTTATATCTATTTGAAAAAAGTTGGGTTCTTTTATCGCCCCTGCTCTACCTACTCATCCAAACTGAGAGTCACTAACCTAGCGTGTCCACTAAGTGATCTATGCTTGTTGATTGGGAATTTTGAGAAATTCATGGTAAGCGAAAATAGAAATATTACACCACAATTCAATATTTGATAATGAATGCGCAGACAACCCCACTCACTTTTTATCCGAAACACCTTAAGTTGACAACGTATTACTGCATATCCACCAAGTTAGTGTAGTGTGCAATTATGTTATTTTACGTCGCACTAATTGCATTCAATTGTACTGATTACAATCGATATATTGTAATAGCTGATTCTGATTTCAAATTATTTTTACGTCAGTTGCATGTGTTTATTTTAATGTTTGGGTATTTCCTATTTTATGGTTACTGGGTTGTTTGGTTTTATAAACAATTTGGTAAATAATTTCTGTAAATGTCCTTTTTCTGGTATTTGCATTAAAACGGTTTCCTACTCTTTACATGTTAAACTTGTCACAGAACGTTTCTATGAACTCTAGCATTATTTGACCGATTTTACAGAGAATCCCACCAATAAAATCCTAGAAACATTATCTACATTCGTAATTACTCACAATTTCGTAAAAATTGTTGCTCCATTTGAAAAAAAAATACTTAGTGCAAACTCGATAAATTCTAGCATTTCATTAATTTTAAAAAACTTATTAAAAAATTATTTATTAAAAAACGTAGGAGGCATCTATCCGAAATTGTGAGTATCCGAAATGTAGCTAATGTTTCTAGGATTTTATTGGTGTGACTTTCATTAAAATCGGAAAAATATTCCAGGAGTTCAGAGAAAAATTCTGGAGGAAGTTCTTCAAAACTATAAACTCGTCAATTTGCCTCCTTTTTGACCGGAAGTACAAATCGAAGTGCATCCGACATTTCTAATGTCCTTGACACAACGATCACTAGCTAACTTTTTAGAATGCGGAATTTTGCTCGATTGTCTTGCAGATTGTAATGAATAGGTCTGCAATATCGGGAAAAGTGAGTTGAGGTTTCGGCACCCACCAGTTACCTCTAAAAGGCTCAAAATTTTATTATGTTCGAAAGCATCGAAACTATAAAATGGAACCTTAAAAGTCAGTTTCAGATTTTGTGCCATTATTAGATTGGTTGTAACTTCCAAAAAGTAATTCAGTTTTTAAGGTTCCAAATAGAGCATTTTTTTGATGAATATATTATGGAACTGACAACCAGGGTTTGAAAGGCGATCTTACCGAATTTTGTAGGTATTACATCAGTCACCAGTAGCATCGATAAAGTTGCTAAATTGGAAAATTGTATTTGAAATGAATTGATCACCAACTATTATTAACCTCATACAGCCATCTTATTTTAGAATTAAAATTGTTTATTGGCAGATTTTGTAGGCAATCAGCGTCATAGCATTATCGATGATGCCTGAATGCACTGACGCTGGTGGCAAACAGCAACGATCTATAGGAAATGAAATGATAATTAACAGCAATAATAAAAATTGTGATGTTGTAGGTGGATAATTTGTTCCCCCGAGAAATGTTCTAAAGGCTTCGCGGGAGTGTCTTTCTGTTTCTGTTGCATGAACGACACAAAATAATTGCAACCCTCAGCGGATAAAGTGGTCAGTATTTTCGGCTTCATTGTCCATTGCATCCAAAATCGGAATCTATCAAGCAATAGTTGCAGACTGTGTTCAAGTTAGTTATTTAATTGTGTAGCTAACTCAAAATTTTTAGGGTGATGACAAATGTATCAAAAAATCTTGAATGGTTCGTGCTGGGGCTCAGGCCTTAATGCTTCATGAATAATCAAGCAATTCAAATTTCAATTTAAAGACTTTCCTAGAGAAAGTAGCAGAAAACGCCAGTCACAGTTTAACTATAATTTGAGAGAGCTAAGTCTTATTAGCCCCAATACAAATAGTAGCCGCCTGAATAGTAGCTAATAGTATTTTTTCCTGACAAATGCATCGTAAAAATAATAGTTTTAACTTAATTTTTAAAATATTGAAATAAGTAAAAACGATTCTAAACTATTTGCACAGAATTATTGTCAGAATATATTAATTACAATAATTTTTTTCGAATTTTACAAATTAAAATCTTACTTAAAAATTTTACAAGTTACAATTCAATTATACAGTTGTTTAATAAATTATATTTTTAAAGGCAATACCTATGTGTGTTAGTACAATGTGGCATTTAAAGTTTAAAACATTGAAATTTGCATTATCAGAAAGGTACCCAGGATACGGGTGATACAAATAACAATTGAAAATATTCTCATGCCACACGTTGTTGGTAAATCGAAACAATAATCGTGTTTACTGGTAATATTATGTATTTCTCTGTATGATTAACGTAACCAATTGGTTTTTGAAACTGCAGATAACATTAATTTAGTATTTATTTTATTAAGTAGTCATTTGAATGCCAAAAAGAGGCATATTATAATTTTTATGATTTTTCTAATCATGTTTCTCTAATTTTATAAATTTCGTAAATGCAGTAAGTTCAGTATCTCTTATATTCTGAACTCATTTGAGCTCGCCTAGTTTTCGAATTTCAACATGAGAGAAGGTAATTGATGTTACTAAGGTTGGTGTGCACGCCAAAATAATTTCATAGAAGTAGTTCATAGTTCACCTTTATTCAAGTGACATCATAGGCCAATCAATTACACGAAATGATTTAAGTAGTAAGTTACAGAGAAAAACCCCCTCTTACTAATTACAATTACTATTGTATATCTGTAAACATTACACATCAATGTCATTCTAATCTAAAAAAATATATTGCCCTGTGTAGCATATTGAAAACTCTGACATTTTAATTTAATTTCTAGCCCGGATCTCTAACTCTCAATTGTCGCTATGATTTTCTCGGAGGAAGAAGTAGTTATTGACTCCGAACTGATCGTGGAATCGGAGGTAGTGGAAGTCACTGCTGAAACCCTGTATTGCATTTGCAAGCAGCCATATGATAAAAATAAGAAGCGATTTATGATCCAATGTGACTGCTGCAAAGAATGGTTCCACAGAGAGTAAGTCTTAAAACGCAGTTCTTTAAATTCTTTATCAATGAATTAAAATTGCCAAATCAATTACTAATTTCAAAAACTGAATGTTTACTTTACTGAACTAAACTTTATTATAACTAACTCAAATAGACGAATCCCTAACAATTTTTAAAATAACATTTAAGCGTCCTCAATTTCTCCATGTTTCCGTCCCACAAGGAATTTTTTTCCAAAACAAAAGTTTTTAATTAGGAAAAAAATTCCTGTGACCCCAAATTTGACACTAACAAAACACCAGAAGCATACGACCCTGAAGGATCCTGGAGGAACGGGTGGTGAAAAGGGGACATTTTGTTGTTCATTAGTTCTTGAGTTATACGAGAAATTGAAATTTTACTATGAAAATATCTTGTTGAGGCTATGACAAGCTTTAAATAAAGCTGTTATATGTATGTCAAAATAAACTTGGGTAAACAGCTGTAGCAATGTAGCAATAATTTATTTACATATAAAATTTTAAGAAAAGTGGGCGGGGTAGGAGGTAAAAGGGTGAGGCGATTTCGTTTATTTTTCTGGATTTTCTTATTCAGAGGACACATAAGCCAATACTGCAAACAGAATTCAAAAAAGTTGAATTTTAAGAAACGTGGGCGGGGTAGGGGGTGAAAAGTGTGTGGCGATTGTGTTCATTTTTCTAGATTTTCTTATTGAGAGGACTCAGATGAGTCAATACTGCAAACAAAATTCAAAAAAGTTGAATTTTAAGAAAAGTGGGCGGGGTAGAGGGCGGAGAGGCTGGGGTGATATTGTGCATTTTTCTGGATTTTCTTATTGCGAGGACACATAACCCAATACTGAAAACAGAATTCAAAAAAGTTGACTGCAAATATGAAAGAAATGGCTCAGATAGATATAATATAGACAGATACATCAAATTAACATAGGTAGATACCCCGTAAGCCTATAATACCTTCGTATGTTATTTTATACTTCGGAGTACGTATTGCCATTGGCCTATTCCGCATCAGCTGGCGAAACACCACAATCAGCTGTGCATAAACATCTGAGTACGACACAAAATAATGCGTTATGATGCTGGTCAGCTGACGTTGAACCGGCTGATGGCTGTGGTCAGGCATGCATTTCTAGCAAAACTAGACATTTGCTAATTTTACCGAGAGCACTCGAGCGAGAGAGCAGTGTTGTTCTATTTTATACTCATAATTTTTCTATTAAATTTATTAGTTGTAGTTTGCAGTAAGTGAGTGAGAGTTAATGTTTTTTTTTCTTCTTTTATACTGTGAAATATTTTGCATATACTGTCGTATTAAAGTCTTGATATTTATTTATTTATTGCAGCAAAGGCGGAGGATATGGCACGGTACAACAAACCTCCCGGCAGTGTCAGATTCATCTCCGAATTAAGGCAGAAATCCTTTACAAGGTATGTTAACAGAAATTATTTCGGATATATTCACTTTAGCAATTCAGTTTTACTACTAAGCTTCGATTCCCCAAAAGTTAATTCACACTCTTTCTATTTCAGTATGGACAAAATCGTCAAAACAGTTAGAGGGGAAAGTCTCATAATGCCAGAACTGTTCAAAGAGGGTTTCAACTACCCCATTCTGGTTCCCGACGTTGATGGTCTGGACATAAAATTGCCCCCGGAGTCTTTCACAGTTGAAGATGTCAGTCATCACGTTGGTATGCAACGAATATCTGAATATTTACATGGTCGTTTTGTTTCTCTTGTAATAATTTTATTTTTAAATTGCAGGGCCTGAGATAGTCGTAGATGTCATCGATGTGCGCCGACAAAAAGTTATTCAAATGACCATGGGTCAGTTTACTTCCTACTTCACTAAGCCGGAAAAAAGAATACCGTATAACTTAATCAGCTTAGAAATCTCAGAAACTGGGTAATAATTTAAATAATTCGTAATTAAATTATAATTGAAATTATAGGTCAATTACAATTACGATTGTTGTGTATGCTTGTATCCTTATAAACAAACTCCCAAAATGTAATTTTAGCCTAAGCAAGTTAGTGGAACCGCCGCTCATCGCTCGAAAATTGGACTGGGTCCACAATTCCTGGCCCAATAGCAAAAAACTAAAAGCTTTAAAACCAGCCGTTTCGAAATATTGTCTAATTAGCTCCGAGGGATCCTACACGGATTTCCACGTTGACTTTGGTGGTAGTTCCGTCTGGTACCACGTTTTGTGGGTAAGGATCTACTGACGTCTCTGCGTATTTTATATTATTTTACTCTCCTTTTTTACATTTAATTTGATTCAATTTTCACTTTCATAATTTTAGGGAGAGAAAATATTCTACTTGTTTGAACCAACTCCAGAAAATCTCGCATGTTACAGAAGCTGGATAATGAGTAGAAATGATAAGTCAGCTACAACTTTCTTGGGAGACTTGATTGTAAGAATAGCTTTTTGGCTTTGAAAAATATTGTTTCCCAAAAATTAATAGACATGTTGCGATAAAAGTAAAAATAATTCTGAAAATAAAATACACCCAGCCAAAATAGAGCATTAAAATTGCCTCTATTAGGGTCTCCGATATAAATTAGGCAATTTTTCAGGAACAAATGCTCATTGAATATGGAAAATAACTGCTGGCTATAAGAGAGGTGCTTCTGTACAATGGAAAATTTAATTGTTGACTACGGGGAATGTATTTGTTAATTATGGAAAAATTATTTATTGATGATTTAAAAATCAATTGAATGTGGAGATACGATAATAAAGCTTCATTTTTAAGAAATATGTTGAAGGCCAGCTCATAATTTAGCAAATTAAAAATGTTTCTCCATTTTAGTGTAAGTAAAATTGCTCTAATATTTATATTTTGTTTTTGTCCGTTAGAGTGATCCTTGCTATAAATGCACACTGAAAAAGGGTCAAACTTTTTTTATCCCATCAGGATGGATTCATGCCGTGTTCACACCTGTGGACTCTCTTGTTTTCGGAGGAAACTTCTTGCATTTCCTAAATATGGATCTGCAGTTACAGTAAGATTTCATTCCGCTTGGGTGTTAGATGTATGATTCATAAATAGAGATACGTAATTGTTATATATTTTGTCATAGAATATATTCCATTGAAAAGAATCTGAAAATTTCTCTGAAATACACTTACCCGTCCTTTGAATTAACCAACTGGTTTGCTGCCAAAACTATTGTAGACGGAGTTCTTCGAAATGTGGGGCGTTTACCACCTTATCTTTTACGTGGCGTTAAAGCTCTCCACGACACTTTAAAAGTTTGGAGTTTAGAAAAGGAGGTGAATTACTTTTACATTTTTTTAATCAAGTCGACACAACCTTAAATTACAACCAGCAGAAAATATTTAATATCCACATTTTCATGAAGGACTTAAATTGAAACTGTGTATTACTTGCAGCCTAGTGAAATTATTCCTAGATGCGTCAATGTGGCACGTACCCTCAAAGGGTTGTCTAACATAATGGCCTCCATAGTAGAAGGAGATGGGAAACCGTCCCAACATTCTCCACCTATCATCCTGAGATTTAACAGTAAGACGAGTTATCAATGCATTTCTATAAAGTTTAGAAATTCTTCATTTCATATAATATTTGTT
>JAAAYG020057134.1:0-42588 GCA_009936455.2 Tomocerus minor
TTCGGGTCGGGCGTCGGGTGGCTTCGCGTCGGGCGTCGGGTCTCTGCACGTCGGGCGTCGGGTCTTTTCGATGAGCCTTTTTTGTTGCTATTTTATACTATACCAAAACTGCATACCAGCCGCCAAGGGGATGTTCATAAATGTTTCACTACATTTATATAGATATGAAGGACAAAAATAGTTACCCTGTCTTATTCTAGAGTTTTGAAACACAATCTGTCAATTCAAATCGAAATCAAACCATGACGTTATTTTGCAAATAATTGGAATAGTATGAGCACAGTAGTATTACGTAGAGCAGTTTTATATATTCAATTAGTTTACTAAATAAGGAAAATGTTACTTAAATTATATGAACATATGAAATACAAGCCTCAAGTAGGTAAAATACAAAAATTATTAGTAAAAGCACTCATACAACTCTTGTATAGTGATGTAGCAGAGCTATTCTCCCTCACCTCTGCTTTTAAAACTTAAGTAATCACAATCGTTTAAACCATTCTGCCCATAGTCGGTTCAAAAATAATTGCCCATAGATTTCAATTAGGCGGTTTTATAGATGGTTACTTTCATAAGTTCAATATTTCACATGAAATCTATGTTGTTACCAAGGGGGTGAACGTCGTCATGGATATCGGGGGTTTTCCTAGTGAACTTGTTTAGTGTTTTCCTAGTGAAGTTTCCTAGTGCATGAACGTTAGAAATCACAGGCAAGACGCCAAATTCATATTTATGAGCATTTGATTTTGAACAGACTGTTTTATTAATGAAAATAAATATATACATTTTTAGCTCAAAGTTTTTCAAAAACTTTCAATCTCCACCCGACACTCATTTTAATAGTTAAATAGGGACCATTTAAATGGCCAAAACGGTAAAGAAATTTTCTTGAGATTCGCAAATTGCGTAGAATGAAACAAGTGGTGCTTCCTAATATATGCATGCTTCCTTATTCCATAAATTATACTCACACCTCACACCATACATACGCGTGTATACTAATAACCCCATAATATAAATGAATTACGTAAAGGTACTCTAATCAGTCTAATCTTTCCAAAATTCCAAACATACACTCCGTGACGTGTAGTAGGGTTTCGCAAAAATCGCAAATCCAGAAATCCATGTCTCCCTATTCTCATATTCATGTATAAATTCACATCATCATGCGGTTCATATGTAAAAGGTACATAGCTGTACTACGTATGTACCATTCTGCCTTCTACTACACTGCTTGCATTAAGGGTGCCTCAATAATCGACGGTGCCAGATTTTTAAATGTAATATCTCAGAAAATCAGAGATCTATCCCGAGGTCACAACGTAGAGATTTTTTAGCTTTTCAAACAACGCAACGGAGAAATACTTTTTTTCAAACTCAATGCATTTCTCCCCCTTCACAAAAAATAATTGGCGCTTGTAGACACTTTTTAGAGAAACCCCTACGATTCGCCCTCGGAACCAAAAAGGTTCACGTTTTAAAAAAATCATTAAATTTTATTAATATTGAAAGTCTAGTCAGGTCAGAATGAAGCCTTAAGGGGGGAGTATCTACTATCCTTGCCTTATTGGTACCGAGGGAACGCTGCATCCAGCCCTTTCTTGCCAAAAGCGTCCACGGGCTCCAAAATAAATTTTAATTTGAATTGGAGAAATGTATATGAAATGGACGAATATATTTAATTTTCTGTTCTCTGGTTGTATTTAATTTGTTGGAAACAAATATCAGCTTTCTGTTTTAGATTTTAGTATGGGATTCTTATAAATACTACTATTATAGCGCAAATTATAATAATGCACCAACACAGCAATACTTCCGTTTGCATTTCTACATATTCATACACTTATTCAGAAGCGGCATCGCTTCTTTTTCTTCATAACTTCCTTTTGTCTGTCTGTCCGTACTTCCGTACGTACGTCCGTTTACACGATAACTCTAAAACGGATTAAGATGCTGACGTCAAACTTTCAGGATATGTTTTAGGGGGCATATGCGACAATCCCATTAGATAATAGGATTGCTCCGTCTATCGATCCCCGTTCTGGGGATAGAAAATTTTTATGTCACGAACAATACCTATAGTAGCAGCTACACAGCCGCTACGCACTGCAATGCCTTTATGGCGCGAAAGTTGAATTTTGTTGCTTTTGACAGCTCTACCTAAAATTCCTTTTACAGCTCAGCGAAAACATTTTACGCCAGATTTGTATTCACATAGACTACGGCAGTCAATATCAGCAACTCAATCGTCCCTTCCCCCACCGGGGGTGTTATAAACCTCCGCTTCTTTCCTACTCCGTTTACAAGGGTTTATTCGATATTCCCAGCAAATCCAAGTAAAATTTTTTTGGCATACGGCTTACGTTGTTATTAACGCACCCTTAAATGCACGTAGCGAAACGCTGATGAGTGCACTGTGCACCTAATAATGAAACTCTAAAAACTGCTCTTTACCTGTACGTGGATTATGTGCCTACAAAATTACTTTACCAATACTGCGCCACAGGAGCCGCAATTTCTTCTTACCTATCACATTTTCCACCATAGCTCACTTATCTGGTTACATCATGTTACAGAAATAGTACATGATTCATGTACTATTTCTAAGGGACTTACCTTTTGTTAAATATACTTTGAACATGTGACGCACAGTGGAAGTCTACTTTTACTTCAACAGAGTAGAATTGACGTGGCCCTGTGTTATCCTCTTCTCTCTGCTTTGCTCTGGATTACTTTTTAATGTTACGTGGTACTTGCCTTGAGTGCAGCTAGGATGGTGATTGATGTTATTACAATTTTGCAATCATGAAAGGAACCTTCAAATAGTAGACATTGAAAAAATTCAAAATGTATGTCGGGCGTACTGAATTTTTGTGAGTTTATTGGCCTATTCACTTGTTCTGTTTTTATTTCAAATGTTGAAGTTAGTGATTTTTGGGGGTTATTGTCTTCGGCCCGAATACATTAATTAAATCTAATCAGATAAATTTGCTTTGTAAGGGTAGTTAATTACTAGGAATTGAAAATTAAGCAAAAATTGTTTGTGATTTGGCCTAGTTGGTGTTTGATATCAAGTGTTTAAATTCCTATTTATTTGTGATTTCTGTTAAACCAGGAAATATTGAAATAATTTATAATTTCGAAAGATATAGTTATAAAACATTCGTCAGTTTTATGATTGACATTAACGGTAATGTTAAATGTTCCTAAAAATTAGTGTTGCCGACTAAATTAAACATTGAACATTCGAACTAAATTCACAATTTGTTGTCTACGTACTTTACAGACTTGTAAAATATTGATGACGTAATAATACGCATCGCATCACTTTTAGCGTGATCGAACTTTCTTTGCATTTGAAGCAGAGCAGCCAGTCAAATACGGATATTTTAGTCGTGATTAGTAAAAAGTTACTGTCAACTGTTACATTTTCGGTTGTGTGCAATACCTGAAAGATAACTGTGAAAACTAAATTGTGTGCTACTGTCTAAAGTTCAATAATTTATAATTTGATTTCAAAATGGAATCCAATAAGGATGAGGCGGAACGTTGCATTGACTTAGCTGAACAAAGTTTCAATTCTGGGGACAGAGAAAAAGCTGAACGTTTTCTTAAAAAGGCCGAAAGGTTGTACCCTACGCAGAAAGCCAAAGGTGTGTTATCTTTCTTTTCAATTTTTTTTTAAAAAACATAGCAAGCGCAGAGGGGATTTAATAAATGTTGATTATTTTTTCGTAGATCTGTTAGAGCTTTTGAGCAAATTAGGAGAATCTGGACCCGGGGAAAATGTTCGACAGCGACGGGGAAGTGCTGTGCCTCCGAAAGCTAGCGCTGAAGAACCTGCAGGGACCAGTTCCAAGTCCGAAAGTAAATCAAGTGGGCCAGAGTTTACACAAGATCAAGTTGATGCCGTAAAAAAGTAATTACGAACAGCCAAAACGCAAATCTGTTAACAAAAAATTAATCGAGTAAAAATTTACCTTTACCGTTTTATTTTTGTTATGGGTAGAATTAAGTCATCTAAGGACTACTATGAAATTCTCGGAGTATCCAAAGAAGCAACCGATTCGGATTTGAAGAAAGCCTACAGAAAGTTGGCTTTGCAGTTTCACCCGGATAAGAACAAGGCCCCTGGAACAGCAGAGGCATTTAAAGGTAAGATACTGAGAAATGATCAATTATGTAAAATACCTTTATTAGCGCTTATATGCCGTCAAGAAGCTTAAGTTGAACTTTCTCTTTTCATACACTAATGTCATACAAAACTTTCACTGCACTTTCAACTGACCTATAGAATTCAAAGTGAAACATGTTTACGTCAGTAATAGAAAATATATGGTGAAAGTGCCGTGTTGTGTTTAATTTTTAATAGAAACTTTAATGAGAAAGTGTTGGTCATTTTAGTTTTCAGTGTAATAATTGAATTTTGATTTTCAGCTATTGGCAATGCATTTGCCATTTTAAGCGACGCAGAAAAGCGAAAGCAGTATGATCTCTACGGGTCGGAAGCTGCCAATTCAACGTCCCACCATCATCGACAATCTTCAGCATCGCACTATGAATACGGCTACACGCGTGGCTTTGAAAGTATGTGATTCTAGGATTTTTATTAAAAATTGTCATTTATTTTCAAATGTCTTCCTAGTTTTGTGTTGTACTTGCGGAGTACAAAAACTAAAAGTATTTAAAAACTTTTCCAGGTGATATGACTGCTGAAGAGCTGTTTAATATGTTTTTCGGGGGCGCATTTCCCTCAACAACAATGTATACCACGAATGGAAGACGTCGCACACGTTACTACTATTCTAATGGTCAAACAACAGAGACTGGTGGCAATCAAGGAGAAGCGAACAATGTCACAATGGCGCTTCAAATTCTACCTATACTTTTCTTTATTCTAGTTACTCTAGTGTCTTCTCTATTTGTCTCAGACCCCGTCTATTCTTTAGCTCGAACACAAAAGTAAGTTATGTTTTCCACAATCAAAATAATAAAAAAATCATGTAGTTTTCTAATCTAACCCCGTTATAACTGACCGTTTCGATATTTCCTTCCAATGAATACTTGAAACGAGCACAATTTTAGTCAGCCTACTTAACAATTTTTTAAAAATTTCATCAGAGGATCTTTATTTTTGAAATTTCCGAAGTAATTATTTCTCTTGCATACCTTTGAAATGTATTGTCTGAATTGGTATTGGGTATCGCCTTTGTGAGTTGACTAATTTGAATGATTTTTTTCCAGATATAACGTAAAAAGAAGTACAGGAGAATTGGATGTTCCTTACTTTGTGAAAGAGACTTTCAACACGGATTTTCAAGGGAATCTAAAAAGGCTAGAGGCTGGAATAGAAGAGGAATACATTTCTAACTTACGAAACGAATGTTTTAAACAGCGGAACTATAAAGTAAGCGCTCATACGTTAAAACTTGTGTTGGGTATATTTATTTGGTACAATAATTAATTATTTCCTTTATTAATGAAAAGGAGCACATGATTTGGAGAGCACGAAATTTTGGTGATGATGATATGCTTCGTCAAGCCCGGGAAATGACGTTACCGTCGTGTGATGCACTTCACGGACTAAGGCAAAAGAGTCGACATCACGCGTAGCTCCGATAATTTGCACACTAGCGCATCTCCGATTCTCGCCTGTAACAAAAAAGTTTTAGTCATGTAACATACACCTAATCTTGTACCGCACCTTGCTGTCTTTCGAAACAGCAATCGAAATGTATTAAGTCAAAGTAAAATCCTAACAACCAAGGTGAAATGAGTGAATAAGACCATGCCATTTTAGATGTTTACAATATTTAGTGTAGAAAATCGAGAAAATTTTAATCACTACATGTTTATATTATTAAGATAATTCCTTCGCCCAATAATGATTTCAAATTATTTATTATTTTTCGATTAGTCCCTAGATATTTCGCTAATTTCGGGCCTCTAATTATCCTAGCTTCGTTGTTATTTTACCCAGATGTATATAGAGACCGAAAAACATGATATTCAAAGTTTACTAAACGTTTTGTTTGTCTTACAACTAGTTCAAATAATTAAAATCAATTAATCTAAAGTTGTTTTGTTTTGAGCTATAGGGGTTATTTCATTGAATTTATCGTGATACAATCTCAAATAGGTTAACTTCCTCTATATATCATACTAAAATATTATTGAAGAATTATTCAGAAGCTTAAGATAGTAATTTTTTGCCTCAGATTTATTGATCTTCTAAAGTATCTTCTAAGCATAGTCGTAAGCTGTTCTGGTAGTTTTACGGTAGCCAGCATAAAAATTTTATCCCAGTGTTATACTTTCGTGCTGTTTTGGGGGAGAGAAAGCTACCCGGAAGTAATTATTCTTCAGAGAATCTCCTTCCTGATGGTTTGTTCAGTTGGCAAGAATTTAAAGTGACTGAATACAGGGAATCACTCTGCCATCTGCATTCACGCACTTCGTCGTAGCTACTAGCTACCTACTTAATGTAAGAAAATCACTTTTTCTATTTCTGAACCTGTAATTGCTATACGTACTACGATTTACGATATGAATCCTATCCTAGACCTTTTGCATCTACTTGTTCTACTCTTTGCTTGAAATCCCCAGTTTTTGTACAACGATCAAAAAAACACTGATATTCGAATGATAATATTTGCATTTTTGTTTACTTTCTATACTTTAGCAAAGATTTTGTTGTTTTTCATACAAAAATGTTGTAATATCTGTAATGAAAATGAAAACCTGTACTGTGTCTCCATTGCTCACTCTATAAATTAATGTATGAGTATTTAAATAAGTGCCTAGAATTAAAAGTAATTATCTGTTTCATTGTTTCTATCCTGATATCAATTTTTCCTGTTCTATCAATCTATTATAATTATGACTCGGTGTAATGATAGTGAAAAAAAGAATGTTATGTAATCTTGTTGTGTATAGTCAAGTACTATACAAATAAATACTTACAAAATAGTCACGTACATCTCAGTCCCGACGTCCCAATCAGAATTCGCTCGTATTCAGTCCGAATAATAGATATGCTACTAATTATATACATAAAAATAATATGTAATAATTCGTAAATAGATGTGTTTATCTGTACACGGTTGCAGTTATAGTCATGGTTGTAATATCGTGTAAATTCATCGTAAAATAATTCTAAGATATTATAGGAATACTTTGTGATTTTCAAGAGTTCCGTTCAATAATATGTCATCCTCATCATCCATGTGGTCATTGTATTACAAAATCTACAGTTTTGCTGTCGTTTTTATGGCAAGTTCATAGCTACAAACCAGCCATTTGCCCAAAATAACCTGGAGGTGCCTACACAATTGCAAATCAATTCAATTCTTTGTTGAAAATGTCTAAAAGATAATAAGCGTATTTGAGTATGGAAGAAAAGAACAATAGAACTTTCTCTTTCATTTTGTGCAATTGACTTTCCATGTCCTGAAATTTGGAAATGCTACTAACTACTGACGTCCTTAATTTGTCATCGATGTTAGTCCCAGGAATAAATATTGTTTTAATTTCTGTCTCTGGAGTTGGTCACCTTTAGTATTCAAATGGATGCCGAGAAATATCTGTGAAAGTGAAGTGAGAATTTTTAGCGCTTTACCCCTGAATGAAGAAATGTCCAGCAATTCACGTTTTGGCCCTTCCCCAATGTCCAGCATCAAACTTTCACCAATGCTTTCACCCGTGAGAAGATTGTGGTGAGTATTGGACATATTTGTACTTTTCTTCCATACGAAGTGGGTTAATAGATTGAAGTGAATTGTTGAAGGATATTATGCTGAAAGTGCCCTGATATTAATTTCATTGAAAGTAAACAAAGATATTCGTTTACTTTAATTTTAGCTTGCAGGAAGATTTCTGTGTCTTTTCTCATGTGAAAGTAAGATATGGGTATTTATAGGGAAGTAATAAGCCAAGATAGTAGGTAGTAATTTCGACTAATGATAAATAACTGGTACTGATGAATGTAATGTAAAAAGGAGTCTAGGTAGGTCTGCGTCATATTCTTATGTAATATCAGTACTTTGCACTATGTACGTACATTCTTTAAATGAACAAAAAGTCATTGTTATAGAAAAGTACGAAGTAAATTACATTTACGTAAACTGAAGGTAATTTTCTGATAAGATCTTTGTATGCGAAGAAGGAAAATCAAAGAAAAAGATAGTTTAATTTTATTTCTACGGATTTCTTGATCTTGACTCAATAATATTGGTGCTGCTTGTAGTTGTATCGTGTATCTAAATATATAACTACCTACCTATCTAATTATGTATATAAAAATTAAACGTTTTTGTTATAAATTATGATCCTATAATATCTATATAATATCAAAGGAGTTAACTTTGTAAATTACGTTCGCCTTTGTTGACACGACTCTGAAGTAGTGGCTGTATGTATTAAAAAAATGTTTATGTATGACATAGAGTGACTACTAAATAATTATTAAATTATTATTATGAGTCCTCAATTGTGTTGTATATGATTATTAAATGAGAAATAAATATCCAACGAGTTTTTCCCAGTAAAATCATGTCTATTAAAATTGGATTTGATCATTTCCATCAACTAGGTACATTATTATTGGATATCAATATGAATTTGAAATATTTGAAGCAGATTAAATTTTGCAGTATCAGTATACGTACATAATTCTGCGGATATAATAACTAAACATAATAAAGTGTATTTTGGAGTTTAGAGAGAGAGAGACAATAATAAGAATTGAATGTTAATAATAATTGATTATAATTAGGTGTCATATGTGCTATAATATTTCTTGGCCACATATTATGTAGTGTTGAGAAAGTGTCCCTATATATTATATAGTCTTGCTGTAGTCGACAGTGCTATCAATATTGAGTTGAATCTTATTTGTATATAAAATAAGATAATGATGGAACAGAGTGTAAATCCAGAGCGAGCTCTTCATCGTCATCATCATTTACATAATGATTGTATTTATTTAATCATTTAGAGTGTTTATTATGGATTTTCTGCTGGTGTTATTACACATAGCGTGCACGACAGAACTCTAACATTGACCAAATTAACGTTTAACAACAAATTAAGTGATGATAGATAATTATTAATTTTATGATTTAATGATAATTAACGGTATTATAGCGCAATATTATATAATAATAACATACAATACAAGATAAGAGAGAAAAACAAGGCAAATGAAAGGATATTGGCTCTTGATCGTATTTTTTGCTTTGTTCCTGTTTCTTTATTTTATTAATATTTTGTTGTTGATGGTCACGTTAACAAAGTTTCTTCGTAGGATATAGAAACAATAATTTCTTGAACTGCAATCGAGGATGTAGTACAGTAAAATATTATTGTTACAAAGAGGTGATCACCCTGCAGGAAATTTAGGCTTCGGCCTCAACCTCTGCTGACCCGTCTGCTTTGGCATCCTTGGCTTTGGACCAGTCGGGTTTGTCCTTCTTATCTTTATCTTTTTGATCTTCATCTTCCATGGTGAATTCCTTCTTCTTCACCTGCTTCAGTTGATTTCGGAAGTTGAACTCGGCGGCCTTCTTCTGCAGCTTGGCAAACTTGTTCTCGTATTTTGAAACCTTCTTCAGTGTCGGTTTTACGCTAAATCATCACAAAAACATCAAAACCAATTCCAATAACATTCAAAACCTTAAAAAAGTATTTTTCTACATCACTACATCAAAATCATATGCAGTGAAAGTAAGTGACTATATAGAGAGTCATGAATAAAAGTAGAGAAAGTTACTTTCTCCAATTTTCTAATGAATATAATAATATACACAGAAAAAAGAAATTTGTTACGTACAACTTTCCTCTCAAGTCGTTAACCTGGATGTTGAGTTCGTTGATCTGAAATTACCATCACATTTTCATATTAATTTGTGCCAAAACATTGAATTTCGGCATAAAACTGGGTAACATGCTTTTATTTAACGAAAATAAATAAAACAAAAATATACAAAAAATAATGAAACGATAAATAAGGAAATATCTGTCCAGGAAAAACCGCTATGATATTGTTCAGATATAAAATATTGGAATTTAAGCCGAAAATTTAAAATATTATCTTCATAATTATTATAATTGATAAATATGTATATTCGTAAAATCTTCTCAATAGTGTAATTGAGAAGCAATTTTTCCTGGAGTGTAATCCTTCAAAATAAATTATTGTGGTTGAACTCAAGAGCAAAAAGCGATGCGGAAGCCCACTACATAAAGCAAGCACGGAAAACATTGACGGAGATCCTGCCATATATTTATTTGTGTTTAGATGAACACAGAAGGTGTTTTTGAATAAATACAAATAAATGAGCATGAATCATATTTTTAGAAGCATATTTAAACATATATAATAATATAGCTTTTAAGAGAGACACAGGCCACAGGGTTAGACGAACAACATTTTTAACATGTACATGACAATTACATGAGAGACAAACATAAAAATGGAACACAAATTACTTACTTTTGTGCATACACATGACATAATTGGACGTGAGCATGCAATTTCATATCGAAAACTGTCAAACTTTTGGATGCAAATGCAGTTGCAACATGCAAGAATTTCAAGCATTGTTTTTACATTGAGTCCCATACATTCATGTCATACAATTCAATGTGCATATCAATCTTGTACGATGAGTTGATTACATATCTCGTTTCCTTTCAACTGTAACTACTCGCTAAGTCAAGTAAAATGAATTAAATGATCATATCAAGATCGATGCAATACAATACATGACATGAACAACTAATTTAAGACAATCATCGGATATATTTTGTTTCTAGTATTGTCACATCACAGTACAGAAGAAGAAGAACAGAAAACCGTTTTGTCACGCCACATAAGTTCTAAGATTACGAGCGCATGACCAACTATTAAGTAGTAGACATTCTTACCTCTACTCTAGAGACACAGTGGATGAGTAATTACAGATTACGAATGCGAATGTAGTCAAATTAATTATTACTTTATGTAGTACAGTAATAAAGTATTCAAAGTTGAGTATAACAACGTTCTACGATAGATTATTTGACTAAAAGACAATATTATTATTATTCAATTATTATCTATAGTTAAAGTGAATGGCACATGACAAGTGTTTTGTAAATAGCAACCGAACTAAAAGCAGGACAGGATTCCAGATTTTTTGAAATAATTAAAATTGGTTTAATTCAGAATTACACTGTGCTGTGTACGATAAGTCCGACGAAATCATTCACAACAGAAATTCTTTTAAATGCTCATTATTTTTGTAAATACTCAATTTTTTTTTGTTTTTTTTGCAACGATTATTATATAGACAACTACAGTTCAAATAAATCAACGAATCACATTTACTAATGAAAATTTACAGTACAGATACGGTACATTGACAGAACAGAACAGAGGTATTCAGCCCATGAAGTTTTTATACCTTTTTTCACAGATCTAAGTTAAATTGGTGAAAATTATTGGAATTATTTATCTTTTCAAAAATTTAGAAATATAAAAATTGAATCTATTGATATTTTATTATTATTATTATCATTTAGAAGGTAAGTATATAGAAAGTAGAAAAATATAGAAATGTATATTTAGGGAGAAAGTGTAAAATTCCTTTCACCAAATTCACTAAGATTTGATTGACGATTATTATTACTATATAAGTATATTCATTTGACAAAGACAAAGACGAATAATTACAAAGTAAGTATTCCAAAGTCAAAGTCAAGAGACAGAGAGGACAGCATACTTATTTTGAGTATTAGTGCTCATTGAGTAATAACTGAAGAGAATGCGTCAAGAAGATAATAAAAGGGGGACTGATTTTTCTACAATCAGTACAAATACATTTCTCAGAGAGAGAGAGAGAGAGATACAGTACAGAGTAACAGAGAAATAGCTGTGCTGAGAACAAAAATAGATTTTTTTTCAGTTGAGTGTGAGAGAAGAGAGAGCATGTGAAAAGATTCCAAATCAAAATGAAAATACCAGACAAAACACATTTTTTTTCTAGTAGGCTAGCTTTGCAGGGAGATTTTTTACGATTTGTTTTTTGTAATCTTGTTTCTTTCACTTACTTTTATGTAAATAAGTATATAGGTGAATGAAGTGAATGTATAACTATATTTTACATTCCGTTCCATTTGAAAACTACAGAAAGTTTAGAAGCATTATCGCTTTTTTTCCTAATTACAATGTCTATTCTTACAGACATCAGTCATTTCATCATTTTATATGTTATAATATACAGAATATTATAGTGAAGTGAGTGAGTTACATTTTATTAGAGAGACTTTCGATTCATCATATACGATATAGATATTCCCGATTCCGGATTTGGAATATGACTCATTCTGAGTGACGGCTTTTTTACAGAAATACTTTCAAACTTCAAACGAGTATATCCATTAGTTTTTTTTTGGCTACTAATTTCAATACTCTGAACAGTCAATAAATTATTGAACAAGTCCTAGAAACTAACAGAAAGTATAATAATAATAATACAGGTACACGTATGTACTGTACAACTCAGAAAATGTAGGCCTTTCCTCTATTACAACGTAATGCTAGTGAAAATAAAGAAAGGAATCAAAGAGAGAATCTACACGTAGTTGTTGTGTGCAGCGGCAATAAACCATTAAAAGTGTCATTAAATAACTGATAAACATTTTTAAAATGTTTTTTAGTGGAAATTTTAAAAATGATTAGAGAATTAGGTAATTTCCCCACTCCGAGAAAATGAATCCTTACTTTCCCCTTTTCAACGGAGAAAGTATAAATCTATTTTCTCTAATGAATTTTCTGCTAAAGGAATAGAAAGAAGTTTGTGTTTGCGTGTATAGACTACGTGAAGTAGAAACGCTCTTAATGATTCTTAACGGAAAGGAACGGTTTTGGAAGAACATAAATGATAAAAGTATAATAAATATAGATAGATATATAAAGATATATTATATAACCAACATTGTACATTGTGCGTATCTACAAGACTAATCTCAAACAACTAAAATAAATTACATTCGTTTAAATGGATGGAAATATGGAATAGAATAGTGCAACGTGTATTGTATAAGGACGTTTAGGGATTGCTTGGACTAGCCCATTAGAATGCGTTATTGTTTGGACTTTGCTTTGCATTGGATCAAACAAAAAATAATAATAGTACTGTTAAGAAATTCATCCAATTGGTTTTTGGTGCATGAGAATAGTGAAGAAGACAATATTATTTTTTTAGGGTAACAGTACAAATGAATTCAACATTCAGTTGGAATAATGGATGGAGAGTATAATAATAATATTAATTTTGACACGGACAGAGGTATAAATGATAATAATTGTATAATTTATATTTAAATAGACGATTTTTAATATAAATTATTGTTTCTGAGATTGAGTTACTGTATGTACTTTTGTGGGAATGAAAATGGGAAAAATAGGAAATCTCATATCCCCCTTTTATTAATTAGGTGACAGTATTCAATTCAATTGAAAATTAAGTCAAAAGTTATAATATACAGACGAACATTAATATATGGATTAAGTACGAATATATAGGATATACAATTTCTACAGTTACATTACATACAGTATACGAAGGAGATAATAGATACGGATACGAGAGAGATCAAAGAGAATTACTATTTAGTACCAGTATAAATAAACATTTTTGGTTTCTTTACCAATATCTTTTAAACACAGGGTGTTGGTTTCAATGATTGAATTGATTCAATTTTTGGAGTGGTATGTTTTGTAATGAATTGCAATTGGGATTGCGTGACAATATATTTTTACTATATCTTTTTGGGTAATTTGTAGTCATACTGTAGGATTTACAGTAGGTAACTAGAGATAAAGAGAGAGAGAGAGAGGTGTAAACAATACAGGTCCAGCCAGACAATAAGGAATAAAATAATAGAGAATCATTTTAAGAATTGGTAATTAAATTAAAAACTACTTTAAAAATAATTGGAGGATTCAACTAGAAATCAAATTATAAACGAAAGATAACCATTTCTGGCTGAAGCAAAGGCCATTCCTGGTCTCACTATGCGCATTTTCCAATGTCCATGGTAGTAGAAATGTATACTGATGTATATGAAAATCAAAATTAAGCTGTAAAGCTCAAAATACTATCACTAGTCTAGATTATAAAGGCACTAAAATTAACTAGCGCAGACTTCTTCAGTCAAAGAACCTTATAATCACGCTGAGATCCATTCTAGACTTCTATACAGAGCAGATAGATACTTTTAGTAGCATTAGATTTCAGGGACAGGCTCTTCATAGTAAATCTTTTCAAATTGTGAGTCTTTCTTTTAGCATTGCTCATTAAAAATGGAATTAAAATCATAATGGATTACATTACCCAGGTTTGCACTTGCTTAACACTAAACATTTAGTGGACAGAGACGAGATGAACTAAAAAAAAAGTACATACATAAAATAACATAACGATAGGACAAATTTAGAGATTAACGAGAACGAGACCTTTTTTATCAAGAGACAGGAGTATAGTATTATATAAATAAAAGCTGCACAGCAGTAGAATTCTTAATGGATTCGAGGCAAAAAGGCCTACATTTTATGGCATTGCCAAAAAGCCTTCACGTCACTCTCGTTGCTTTCTCAGAAAAATTATACTCTTTACAGTTAAAATAGTAAATTTTCAACTTTTCCGCTGATTATACTCGTTTTGTAACGGTGCGAGTAGGTTTGGCCAGACAAAAACGATAAATGTAATTATATCTTGAATGTTTTTGCCGAGAAATAGTTAGAAAAACTTGAAAAACTACTTTAAATATATACAAGATGAATTAGAATTAAATTATTCATAGAGTTCCGAACTTTCTTAGGCATCCAATGAACTAAATCTAGAAGAAATGGAGAGCCCTTACAATGAAACAAAATTTGATCGTATAGAATCTACCTCATAGTCTCTTTTACGAACTTCATATTCCAAATCCCATTTCTGCGATTCGCAACAATAGACACGGTCATGATACTGCTTGATAATATCTTGTAAATCCTCTACAGACGGGAAAGGGAATTGTAAAAAATCAAAAAATTATCAATCAAAATGAAAAAAAAAATACCACACACAGCAACATTTATGATCAACTGTGCTTTTCTTTGTATTTTATAATTATTGAGAGAAGATTAAATCCACTCTTCATGTTTCAGCAGATTCCCAACTAATTAAATATCATTCTATTTAAAAGAAGAAACCTTAAAACCAGAATTTCTTATCATCTATAATTGGATAGATACCTTTAGACTTTCTTGTAGTAATTATAACAACTAGGGTTTTCAAACACTTTTCTTTTTCTTTATCAAAAAGTCTCCCTGCAATAGCCGGCACTTTCTCTACAGTTTTAATCGTGTGACGAAAAAATCAAATCCTACAAAAACGTTGCAAAAATAGTCAAGGAAGCTAGCAGAAAGTAAAGTAATAATATAGTTAACATAAGTAAATTATTATATGCTAAAATTATCAGTAAAATATTGGAGGAAATGTGTCGTAATAAATTAAGGCAGGTTTTCTGACTGACAAACATGTTTTGTGAGTTTTGTCAGTTCCTTTGGCTTTCTCTCGCTGCTCTAAAATTACGCTCTAAGTAAAACTATAAGAGAAGAGTGGGGTCAATTCAAAAACGGAAAAATAGCAAAACTACTGTTTAATAAGGTAGGGCGGACTAAAAAAGAAATGATAATAATAACTTGTAAAAAAAAATAAATAATGAAAAAAAAAATGTATATATATATAAAATAAGGCAGAGAGCAATAAAAATTGCTTTCACTTGATGGAGTGAGTGAGTAACGGTACGGGCTCTACTTATACACTTATATCTACTATAATATAATACGAAATAGATAATAATTGTTGAATTATTATTAAAACTAGATTTATAATCAAACGAGGGGAGAGGGGGGTGTATGGACTAATGCACAACTGCATTTTTAGTTGCTTTACAAAGATAGAGTGAAAAATAATTCCTAGTAGTAAAAGAGTAAATGTGTTTGAGAAGAGAAATGGAAAAAGGTGGGTACTTTTACAATCGAAAGAATCATATATAGGTCAAAAAAATATAAATATATACATTTCGGCAATTATTATTCTCAATCATGAACATGATTAAATGAATTTATGAAATATAAAGAAGAGTTAATATTTGATTTCAACTGTACTGCTACAGTGTGAAATCCAAAATTACGTTTGCTTGCATATATAATTAAGAATATATATAGAAATAAATAAATAATAGTATGATAGAGCCTCTACTGTTTAAACGAATCGCAGATTTTTGCAGTCGTTTTACCTCGTAGTCTTTCACTCTGTTCTGCCACTCGAGATCATACTTGTCACTTTCTAGATTTCCTATTTTGGCACTGTACTCCGTGCAAATCGTCTGCAACTCCGCTATTACAATTACATACAAAACACCATCAAGTCCATCAATTTCCTTATAAATCCTTAACCAACCCCTTGCTACAATATCAACCAAAATGTATTCAACAACCATATTATATAGATTCAATTTGGAAAACAAGTATATAGGTATATTATAAATAGCCACCTATTTTTGACTTATTTTTATATTTGATACTCAAAAGTAGTAGATATATTTATACTGCTATAGTTTCTTTTTAGTAGTAGTATGCTTTTTGAATAGTTACATACAAATACTTACCAGATATAAAACTACTCTACACAAAAATCAATTATTTATTATTATTTATTAATTCATGGGCATTATTGTACCTTTTGTTCATAGAAAAGTTATACCCCTTCCATTTTTAACAAGATGATAATTGGATTGAAGTTGATTGTCGGCTTCTAACAATAAGCATAATGATACAGAAACTATATAGGCAATACAGAAGGCTATATAAATCATTAGATGATGAGTCAAGTAATCAATTAAGTAACGTTCCAATTCTTTTTTAGAAATTCCTGTTCAGAGCAGTGTAGTTGTTTTGCGAAACGGTCACAGTAATAACCAGTGCGTGAAAACAGATAAAGCACATGAACATGAGACATGAACATGCCAGGGTGATTGCCAGGAAAAACTATTAAAACTAAAATAAAGTAACGAACGTAACAGATAATATTAACGAAAGGAACTGTGTAACAACGAGAATGAGAATGTCTTCACAGTCTTTTTTGTCTTAGGAAGTTGCTACAACAGAACACAATTCGTTCGAGAAAATGAGAACCTGGGCACGAGTGAGATAGATAGATAGAGAGAGAGAGAGACATCAACACTAAATTAGGGTTATCGCATTTAGCTCAAGGATTCTGAAAAATCTCTAAATTCCGTCACAGAGGAAAAATACTAGGTAGATCATTTGTTTTAGCCACGAAAAAATTTTCTCCTGTTGATTTTGAAATATAAATGAGCGAATTGGTTTTGGAAATAAAAATTCATTAATAGCGCTTAAGAACACTGTCAATTTGTCAAATACAAAAAAATATTGTTATCAAAACTAAAAAAAGCCTGCAGAGGAATTTTGCATTGGTAATTAATCGCTTATTCAGATATATGGCTTCACTACAATAATCATGGTGTGTGAACTGGAGTGAGTCTTTATATACTTTATATAGGTACAAAAATTTTATAACATTTATGCAATGGAAATGCTTTCAGTGAGAGAATCTTCTATCAAAAAATATTCTCAAGAATAAAAAAGTATATAATATATTAAAAAGAATAGAGTGTGATCATGATCAGGTGATGATGAGGAGGGTGTATTATAATATTAACGAATAAACAGATAATTAAAGAATGAAGAAAAGTCTATATGGTTTTTGGTTGGTGTTTTTGCTGCATTGCGAGAACGAATGATGTTGGTCAAAGCATGCTACAGTAAAATACAACAATACAAAAGGGATACTTTAATTAAAGTGAAAATTAAAGTCACGTAAAAATTAAATTAAGAAACGGGCCACCATCACGTATAAGGTGTGCAATACAAATACTCAACATCAGTTCAGATCAGAATCAATAGTCAATAATCAGTGACTGATAGGAGCATCCCATCCTCATGCCTAATGATACCTCGTGTTCTTTTCTAAGGGTAGCATATTCCAGATCCCATTTGGCCGACTCCAACTCTGCCAATTTGTTGTGATACTCCGTGACGATTGCCCGAAGTTCATCTAGCCAAACATAGCTACATATATGTATCTTCGCACACGCTTTTACTCTTACATATTATAGAATCCTTACAAATCAAAACTAACTTACATAGGTCATCTATTGATACACACATTAGCATTAAATCTTACACAACAACCCCTACTTATAGCATATCTACATCTTTACCCAACCAATTATTATTTTCTAGCTTATAATTAGTTTCTAGTAGGATCTACCCCTTTTCCACATAGAGAAACAACTTGTCTAATTAGGGAATTTCTCTCTGTATCAACTGATTCATCTAGAATAACACCCACCTTGATAAGAGCTGCCTAAAAATTAATAGCATCCTTTAGATTCTTAATGATGAGAAAGTAGCACCCTGTGACGTGTGTAAGTAAAGAGTTTTTCTTTGGTGGAATTGTTTTGGCACCCACAATCAGAGTTGTTTGTGTATGGGTATTTAGGGATGGAAGCAAAACTACTGCAAATTATAATTACTATCCAAATAACACCATCCTTGACATCAAATTACTAATTTTAATTAGAGTCAATTCAAACGTTAATCTTTATTAAGTTAAGTGTATAGAATAAGTGGCTATAGCTGTTCACGTAAGTGAAACTAATCAAATATCGTGCATAAAATTCAATAATTTTAGCAAAAGTAATCTAAAAAGTGCTTTCAATATCCATAATGCAAGTGCAAGTCAATACTAATTAGAATAATTTTGCTCATTCTCAAAATGCAGCACAAAATATCAAAACCGAAGAAACAGACATGTGTGCCAATCAAATTGATAGAAAGTAATAAATTAATATTTTAATATATTGATAAATAGATTAGCAAATGTGCTTTCAAGTCAAATAAGTTTATAGATTTCATTACGCATTAATTACTAAAGTAAATCAGTTGATGTATTTCATGCAATTGTTTTTCAAGCACCATTCTTGATATTCCTTAAACAAGAGATGCTGATAATATTTTTCAGGCAAAAATAATTGTTACGATCGAAAAGGGGGTGGGATTATTTCATGAAAATTAAATTGTAATGTTGTTGAATAAAGAGAACGAGGGTTGGAATTTTGGAATGTCATAAAAGTGCATTTGAAAACAGTGTGCTGTTAGTAATGTTGAGTAGTGAATGTGCATGTCATGTGCTTACTTATTATTATTATTGTCATCATCTCATCATCATCAGCGTAATATAACACCATAACAGAGCAATCACATACCTTTTTTCTAGATTATTTTCTATACATGAATGTCACTATGCAGTACACGAGTGTTGTTCACTATGCTCTAATAAATAATTCCATAGTCAGCTCAATATCATTCAAATATCTCATAGTAATAATAAATCAGAATCATGCAGCTTGCTTGGCTCCTAAACAAAACCTATGACAGACAGCTATAATAGTAATAATAATAAACATTCGAGCGATGGCAATAGCAAAATTGGGCTATCCCAACTAGCACTGTAATGTTATTTCTATATATATAATCAATCTCTAAAAAAATGTACAAATATGCAATTCTCGGTGTGAAACTTGGAATGTCTCTCCGAGAGTGGAATAAATGTACTTGTGTTTGTTTTCTCTACTGATAGTCATTATTTAAATTGCAAAGAAATTATAATGAGACAGACACGACTACATTAAATTGGTAAGTACTACTTATACATTGCTACATTTACATATTAAAAGAGCGTAGGTATCTGTGCTTTAGTTTCTTCAACCTTCTCACTTGTAGCGTCATTTCTCTTTTTGAAGTGTAAGCCCAACTTGCTATTTAATACAGATGGTTTTTATACGACATAAAACAAGTAATGCAAGTCTCATAGCTCTAAAAGTCCCAGTTCTAAAGTTTAGCTTTCCTCTGCCAAGGTCTGCATTTATTTAGTCGGCAAGCGCAGTCGAAAGTCGAAGTTACATCAAAACATTTTTTTACCCAAGTAGCCATTTTTACTAAATTGATGCGTCGTGGGCTGAAAATAGGGAGAGATCTATTTTGAGGGCTAAAAACTCTTTAGCACATTTTAATTGCATCTGTGATGAAGACGCCCTAGCCACCAACTACATACTGACGGTTATGCATTTCAAATAATCAATTCATTTATAGGACACATAAACATACTAATGACTATAGTGAGTGCTCCCCCAAGGAAATCAAGCGACATGGCGACTTTAGAAAATGGAATGTGGTAATCATTCCTATATACTTTCCTCTACAAATAAGACACTCAACTTATAGAAATGCAAAAACTATAACAATCCCAAAGAGTTACTTCTATCTACCACAGCATGGGCTATACGAATCTAATTTCGTTGTTAACGCCTCTGTGCATTATACATCTGTGAATAAAATCGTATATTTGTCACTGTTTCCATATCCGTTTTTTTTAGGATGTATGAACTGGGGAGCAGGAATACGGGTACTAAAATTGTACGCCTACTTGGCTTGTCGTAACAGAATATCCTTCTCTACACTTTCTATTAGCCAACTACAGATTTATGCCAAAAGGCCTTCTTTCCTCTGCTTTGTACATGTAACATCTCTTAGACACTTTCGTATTATTGTGTAATCTTGACTAGAGCTTCATGAACTTTTGTCTATTGGCTTTATGCCAGACTAACGTTTAAATTACTCGACTTGAGCAAGAGATCTGCTTTTTAATACTTTCCTGGCATGCACTGTCCTAATATCCTTATCCATGACTCACTCCTCTAATGGCTCAATGTTTCAGACTCTCAAACTCAAATATTTGCAGCAATTAAAAACGTATGTTGTGTTGTGGCTTACGACGCAATTTTTCCTGCAAATGCATACTTATATAATTATATGCATAACTGTCATATTTACATTAAGGGAAATCATTTTCGGAGGTCGCAAACTTCCATGGAATCAACTCAAGTTGCAGTGTTATGTGGGAGGAAAAGCTTGTTCACCTGTATATATAAAGCACAGATACCTCGAACTAAAGAAATAAAATGGAGCATTACAGTAAATAAATAATATCAGAATAGCAAATGATAATTGATAGAGAGGCCTTTGAAGGAGTTCAGTGAAATATAGAAAAATAGGCTCTAGATCGACAATGATTTAGTTACTAGTATTTATGTAGTACCAATAATTAATGAGCACGACTACCATCGAACCAATTATCAGAAATCAACTAATGACGGGCATGCGACGCTAGTGGCAATTCTAACCTCAAAGTCTTTTCGCTGAACAATGAACTCGACGTCATATTTTTGATCCTCCAGTAAGGCTATGCGACTATGATACTCGGCACATAGTTTTTTCAACTCATCTGTTCAGTTACCACCATTTACAGTTATTTTCAAATGCATTTCATCAATACGCAGTTTAAAATCGAGAAAAAAAACCTTCTGCAAAATTATACATTAAAAAAGTTGCCATTTTACACATTTCTACTTTTTTCACAAATAAATCCAACTTGACAAAACGTAGGCCGCCCGTAACAAATTATTCACATAATAAAATACTGCAAGCAGACGGAAACCTTAGACGAAAAACAGCAAAAAATATATTTTGCCTTTTGAACTGAATAAAATAGGAAAAAATCTTAAATCCTCCCAGGTTATCATACGGATATGTCCTAATTAAAAGGTATATATACCTAAATACGATTGATACTAAAGTGGAGTGGTATATAGAATAATTTCAGACACTTATACGCCAACAAAAGTGACTCGCTTTTTATGATAATCAGCAACTAATTTTTTAGCCTTTTATCTATCTAATCTCTTGATTAAAAAAATCAGACCAAAGACCACTACAACAATTTCGGATGGTACAAGAAGAATAATAATTATCAGCTATGCAGAAAAAATGTATCGTTTACAACAATAAGGGAACTGCTGTTGATTACTAATGCATTCCATAGGATTTTGTAGCTAGACGGATTGTACCTGCCAGTAGTTATGATACCTCAATGGATCTTACTCTTGGAATGCATTGAGCATTATAAGTAATTACATTATTATCAAGTTAATTACTTCATAGATACTTGTATGTACTATATATATTATATATAGGTTTTGATTAATACTATGTAGAGTAACTTACGAATCCTATAAATGGAAAGACTAATGAATTTAGCTACTAAATGATTAAGTATAAAAGTAGATATATATTACATACATTAAAGGAAAAAAAGGTTCGTGGGAAGGAGGAACTGGTCAAAAGATAGTCATACCTTCGCTGGCACCGTCAATGTCCTTAGGTTTACCGCATCTTTCTTCAATGATTCTCCTCCTCTCTGCAGATTTCCTTTCCTGTTCTTTCTTCAACTCCTCAGCGGCCTTTTTACGCAACAACAATCGGAGTTTCTTCTTTCTTTCAGGTGTCATGAAACCCTTCTTGCCCTTCTTAGCAGCGGCTTGCTGCTCGAGCCGAGCTCGGACCTCAGCCTTCTTGGCATCGATATCCTTTTGTTTCTTTTTGCGCTCCTTTCGGTATACACAGTGTCAAAATGTTCAAAATCATATTCCCATACGTACAACATTAGCTTTAATGTGTATTATTAAGGACTCTACATAGTAATTGTTATGCCATTTTTTGCGTATGTCCTATAATCAAATTACGACGAAGTTTCTCTTGGCCCTGACCATATTCTCGACAGTAGACACATTATTCAAAACTAATTTTTTCATGGCTCCTTTCCATGATGCATCTTCTACCTCCTCTTTCCTATCTAAGCAAAAGTGCTCCATTTCTCTATTCTGTATTTGATGCATTAAAGTACTGTTAGAGTATAGATAGTTGAGTCATATAGCGTGGTTTTGGCATAGTTGTCAATATAGATAGTGATACAGCATGTGTACCTCAGCTATGCCTTTTAAGAATTGTCGCTTCACATAAAATGAAAACAATAGCAGAAAATTGAGCGAACCTTAAACAGTTATATAGAGCACAGTGAATAAAGAGACACAGTGCTGTACACAAAAGAGCTCAAACATAAATGAACTGCCTTTTGCCTGCTGTAGTTAAATAGCTCTAGCTGAACTCAAAGGATGATGATGCAAACTTTAGTTAAGCAAATCTAAATTTATCCTAAAATCCATCTCATGCCCCGTCGTACAGACTTTCAAGCTTCTTTACTCTTGCAACTGCTCCACTCCTTACTGAAATGCATGAAGAATAATCTGAGACTATCCGCTCTACAAGAATTCGGCTACGAACAACCATACTGTTCAACTTGTTCAAGTAATGGAAATCATAGCTGAAATGCTATATTACTCTACAGCCAATTACTCTACTCTCCATCGTTTGCATTTACTTTGTTTTCCATTCCACGTTCAAAAAATCACGTAGATTTCTTGGTGCTCTATCTGGAAACGTTTATAGAATCAATATTGGCTAAAGCTACATGTTTCCTTCTATGACGATCCTTAAATGACACTTGATATTCCTATCTGTAATTAAATCTTTCATTTCTTCCAAAGGTTTTCCTAATTTAGTAACTACTGCAGCGATGATAACCAATCTGCATTATAATTTGTTTCAAACTACTTTATAGGTTTACAACTATCGACAGTATGATTTTTAGCAAAATTCTTCAAATTTTCTATCCTATTGAGATATGTCAGTGAAAGTATTAGAATTTGTCAGCTCGATAACTACATACAAAATAACAAAATAACTTTTGGTATTACGCCTAAATAAATTCCTCAATGAGAAACCTAACTATTTTTCAGACATGTCATAGTCATTATAACAGATATTCATGCTTGTTTGTTGGTAGTAGTGCTTTGTATAGAAACTTTGACAGTACTTCCTCAGCCCGTTTACGCGCTGCAAGCTGCAAAATACAAGAAATTACTTTAGAATCATCATCAAGTATTTACATCCAACATTGTCACATTTTTGTTATTTATTTTAGAGTTCAATATTTTCTAGGCTATAATTCTTTTCTAATTTATCAACTAGGAATCAACCACCAAAATTCACTGCATAGATTGCACACGAACAAACTGAAATTGTGTAATTTTATGTAAAACAATTCGAATTTCATAATTCAATTTGAAAAACTACTTTCTTTCTTTACTAAAAGTGCGAAGATATTTTCTTAAATGTACACTTAGTTTTTTTAACTGATTGACAAATGGTCAATTTGAATAAAAAGATTTGCGATTTGATAAAATATTGTGATTTGCTACTGATAATTTTAAGGAAATAATACGTCTGCTTTTCAACAGTAAAACTTTCTCAGTTGATTTTGCATACACATGAATTTTGGTTTAATTGGTTTGAAGAACAAAATCTGCTTTTTATATGTGAAAGTATTTTTTCACTTTACAGATTATATCTAGGTGTCTTAATTGTAACAAGCATGAAAAGCTTTATATTGTTGTCATTAAGCGAGCATTTGTATTTTCCATGATTGTATTCATGTAGGTAAAAAATTTAGCAATTGGTTAGTGCTGTAAGGTTATAGTAAAAGTTGAAGCCGTAATGAATAGCGGTTTAAGCATTTGTTGTAGTGTAGAACAAATACTTTTCTATTAATAGCGACACAACACGAAAAATGGCCACTTATCTTTGTTTAAGCAACGAATGGTGTCATTAAAAATGATCGTATCGGCAAAATTTGTAGAGATGTTTCCAAAATGCCGAAACATGTTCAGTTTGCATTTGTTTACAAAATTGTGCAAAGAAAAATTCCCAAAAAATAAAAATAGGGAATTATAGACAAAACGGGGAAAGCAAAGGATATTTTGGAAAATGGATAGAATAAAAATTGAACTGTGCTCGCAACAGGTTCTTTACAATTTATACATGACGAAATAAGGTACAGGACAATAGGATTCGGCTTGGCAGCCTTATTTTGTGTAAATTTCTTTACACGGACATGTAAAACAGCACACAGACATAGAGACAAACTGCTCTACGATACGACACGAAAAACACTCGAGAGTTGATGGGAATCTGAAAAATATTCCTACACAAAAAAATTCACAATTACATCAATTCAAAATTGTATTTGTATCGTAGAACACAAAAAACAATTGGAAAAAGGTATATGATGTAGGTATGTCATAAAAAATTGTAATGACATGATGTCTTGTCACTTGTCAATATAGTATTTGGGTAGATTAGATTCACAAACATTATAAAATATATGTAAAACAAATTAATGTAAAATGAAATCCCAGAAAAAATTCAGAAGAAAGTAGAATATAAACATACGTAAACAGTAGCATGAGAAATTAGAATAATCCTTTTCTCAAGATTTGCACGAGTCTCACCCTCACAAGAGTCAAAATATTTATAGCATGGGTAAACCCATTGAGCTACTTACCTTACCTCGTCGTCCGCCATTGTTATGAGAAGTGGTTCCTAGCCTCTAGTCAGAATCTCCCGAAATCAATCTGGAGAAAAAATCAATTGAAAAATATGTAATTCACCAATAAACTGTTAAAATGAGTCACATTTAGCACTTAGAAAAAATAAGCGTTATTAGAGTATTTAAATGAGAACGCAAAAACAAAAACGACTGCTGCTCAAATTTTCGCTCCAAGTAAATCCAGAAAGAGAAAACTGGGAAACAATGAAATGGTGAAAACTGATTAATGAGCGTCTTTGGTTTTAGAATTAGCCAGTGAAAATTGAAGCCCGGCTTATTTCAAATGTAAGAACTTGTGAACTGTAGAACAAAGACACACAATTGCCATGTACTTATAATTGCACAATCACAATTTCTTCCACAACCAAGCCGTTTTTTCCCTAGAATTCTCTTATGAAAAGATAATTTGCAGATTTTAAAGAAAGCAGAGAAGACTTATATTAAGGAGCAATTATGATTTGAAAAACTCACATAAAAAATAAAAGAATAAAAATGTAAATTTTCTTTGGATTTTCGGGTAAAATTAGCGAAAAGGAGAGGACACCTACCTATACTCCGAAAGAGAAGGAACTGGAACGTAGCTGAGTTGGGACGGAAATGCGGGTTGAGCAGAAATAGATTGGTTGCACATCCTTATAAGGCCCGCACCATTCTATTTTTACTTTGCCAGCTCGAATGAATGTGATCTGAATCCGAATCCGAAGTTATAATACACTACACACACCAACGACTACTACTACAACTAAATCTCACTCTTTAACTTCGGTTTAACTTTTTCTACTGTAAATTTAACTAGTAAATGTGCTACATATGTATATGTAGCTGATACTAGATACCTACATGCAACCCGGGTTATATTTATATAGCCATTCTCCGATCTATCTTCCTATCCTCCCGGCGAATATGGTGAACATTCGTATGAAAACACACTTGTAAACGGATTCTGCTAAACATTACATAAACCTACAGAATTCACCACCACTGTGAACTGTGTATTTAACAACAATGAACTCTCTGCCTACATACTTTCGCAACTTAAGAATTTTATTCATTGAATTTTCCTATGAATGCGTTTAAACTCAGTTACGTACGATTAAAGAATTAAAGATTCATACCTATATCAGCATTATTTCAAATTAATTAATTCAATTAAATCACACTCTTTTACGTGTATCAATTAAAACCTAATCTCTTGGAGTAAAAATTCTCATTAGTTTATTAAAATTAATTTAAAATCCCATATCCATTCACCTTAGGTACTGAAAACTTTTATTCGTGTAAACACGTTTCAAACATTTGGCTTTTATAATAAGCTTTGGTCATATCATATCAATAGCTATTTTTAAAAGAGACAATTATGATTTAAAGCATCCTCTTCGGTTTAGTAGCTGATCGTTTAGTAAGTTTGAGTCATCATGTAGGAGTAAGAGCAAACAACTCTTTATTTCAAGTTAAATAATCATCACATGTAACAGAATGACGTAAATAGCTAAATATGTTTTTCATACATGCGTTTGTACTTCATAACTTCCAGGTATGTAATATTTACTTTGGTCCTGACATTTCGTAGAAATCTTGCAACTATAGAACTTACATGCACTTGTGTTTCAAAGATGTCTGGTTCTGAAGTTTGTAGCTGGTTTAGTTAATCAGCAGATACAGAATACCGTGACCGATACTTATATATACAATAAAATACAAACGGAACATGATTCATTTAAAGATATTGACAGACACTTTTATTTTTGATGCTGTTTCCTAACTAATTACTAAATACATTTACTAGCGATGACATACATGACATCAAATATTGTTTCAGTCTGCATCTGCGAAGATGAACTATTGGATTTGGGCATGAAAGTTAGTCTTCAGACTTTTCAGCATGTTATTATGCTATGCTGTGAGCTATATCTGCATCTAAGGCTGGTCTTCTATGGAAAATGCACATCTGGTAATTTTTGCTGTACGTAATTATGAACGATTGCTACATCATGACTACATGGCATTGGTATTTACAGCACAAACATTAAATCAGATGTCTCACAACAAAATGCATAGACCAAAAGTCTATATTGGTGACAACTCGCATTATTGCAAGAATCAGATAATCATAATTATACTAGGTGTATATATGTTAGATCACCCAACTCATTTTTTTTTGTTTTGCCGTATGCATTCACATAAAAGTAAGTGCATTGCAATTGCTTTGTCGCATTTATTTTAAAATTAAAGTAATGCGTGGATGCTTGAATACCTTTGTAGTAGGGAACAATAAATCTGGAAATATTCTCCAAGATAATTTTCCGAAATTATCTTGGACAATTAGCTACAGTATTTCTGTCGGGTTTGGTTTATGTAGCCATGTTAATTTAAGAGAAGTTTACGGTTCAGCGTGTATTGAAATAATCTAGGATTGTTCGGTATAGCATAAAAATGTCTACCAGTTTAGAGTTTGTCATCATCATTACATGGCACATATAGCGGGCTCTTTCTGTCTGCACTGTTATGTATTTTATACTTTCTTGGGATGTTTAGTATTAGTTCTAGTACAGTCGTATCTGTATGGCATATATCCCAGAAGCTAAAGCTCTAGCATTGTAATGAATGTGTATTTGTATTCATTCGGAATTTACGGTTAGTGAGAGTTCATTTGATTCAGCCCGAAGATTACACACAACATTCGGGGTTTTGATGCCAACGCGAAATCTCACGAAAGTGCACGAATCCAATTAGATTTAGCTTCCAGACTAGACATGACAAACTATACAAATATAGCAAAGCTAAAGTCGTTATCATATAGTTTCAAGAGTTTTTATTCAACTTTTGCACACCAGCATCCTTATCTTATCTATAGTAGAGTAGGGTCTCCTTTCACACATTATGCACATCATTAATTCAGTAATTCATATATGGCTTTGCTTTGGGAATTGTAATCCCATAAGGTAGAACCGCTCCGAATCCGTCTTCTCCTTTCCTCTCTTCTCCAATTCAATTAATTTTAAAGTGAGAAAAGCAAATATTTTAAAATTAATAATGCCAACAGTGTAAATATCTGTAGTACTATACTAGATATATTACACTGTCGAATGTTTCAAAGGAAGTTGTAACATGATCTTATGCAACAAAAGTAGTTAAGTATGGTAAATAAAACAACGATTTTATAATAATTGTATAATGATTGTAGAAATTGTATAATGCATTGTATAATAATAGTAAATATTTATTCAACAAAGAATGAATGCATTTGAGTAGATCACAACTGAGAACATCATCATCATTCGTATAACAAAGTTACAATTCCATCTTGCTCATGTGTCTATAGAGAGTATATGATTTGGCATTCAATTCTGCCGAGTTTCCGCTTAGATCTTTATAAATACGGGTGTGGGTGGTGATTTGGTGATGCGGAAGAGAACTCTCATAGGAGACGAATAATTGAATAATGTCTAAATACACCTACATAACAAGTACAACCCGTTCCTTCTAATTTGATGCTTATGTGAAAATTCGTTGATTTTAGCTTCTTATAAATTCCATAGCCTTTGTACAAAGTTTCATGTAAACTAATGGCGTATCAATCAACGTCAATGAATGCAAGTATTTTGAAACTAATCTGCCTATTCAATAGTTACCTATACATAAAGTAACTTTTAATTTGGAATGTTCTTTTCGGAATGATTTCTGTTGTTCATAGCCTTCACCAAATAAGAGCCATATAGTTAACTCTTACCACTATACTGGGAGACTAAGTCCACTAATAGTTGTCGTAAAGTAGGAGTTGTAGTCGAGGCGGAGAAGAAACTGCTTGATGTGTTGACCAGTTTGAGGATTTGAGGCTAATCCTTTTAGGAGATTCAATAATAGTTCCATGTGTTTTTTAAAATCCAACGAAAACTCTGCTACTTCTTTAGAAATTCCTTCATAGATTGGTCGATCTTTGCTTTCACAAAGCTCGATGTGCGCGTTCATGAAGTTGACATATTTTCCACACACATTTGTGATTTGCTCGACGAAATGTTTTATCTAGGAATATAAAATAACACCAATAAAATTAGATAACCAGTTCAGTTAACTACAACATAAGAAGAAATAATACGGCATAGATATCAAAGTATAACACCTACTTTAGGATTGTTGCGAAATGACTGGAGTAAAATATTATGCCTAAAAGTTATATGAGCCTTTTTGATTTCGTCAAAGTTATCACTTTTTTCCACCGCTGTCATGAAAGTTACATAATGGCTTTCCAATACGTCTTCCTATAAAAAGAATAAAAGAGAACATCCAGGTATATTGGTATATTTGGTACTAATTGTTAACCTCGGTATTATTTTTTGGCATTTATACCTGTAAATAATGCTGCAGATGATCAATAAAATGACTCATTATGATTTTTAATTCCGCAGGACCTCGTGGAACAGGAAATCGAAAGATTTTTCTAGTGTTTACCCAAATTGTATTCAATTCTAATTGTATACATCTGATTTGTAGGAGGAATCGGAAAAGCTCATTATATTCTTTAATTGATTCTTCAGTAAAAAGAATATGCAAAGGCCATTCTTGAGTCATCTCTAGAGAGATCTTTGAAATACAAATGGCCAAAGATGCCCGTGATACTTCTGCGTAATAATAATTATTGGATTGTAAAAGAGGCGTAAAATAAATAATGACTGGTTTGACAAAATTAACTTTCAGGATTAACTGTACCTGCTGGAATGGAAACGCTTATTCTTTGTAATGTATCTTCCTGAACTTGCACTCTTGCAGCTGACAGAGCAAAAGCACTTTGAATATCTATAACAAAAGGACAAATTACTCAACTTATGACAATTCAAAAAACTCGGAGAATAAACAAGGCTTATTCATGACAATCAATTTACGGTGTTACCAGATAACACTAGAGGCTTCTTATTCGCGATGTGCTTTAAATTGAAGAGAAAATCGTGAAAAAGTTCTCCTCTTCCAGTAAGATAAAAATCTTTAACAATTCCAATATGTTTTGGGAGATCGGTTTCAGTTACTACTAAATGATGGAGATCCTGAAAACAATACGTTTCAGTAAATAAAAGCACGTGGGACACAACAGCTACTTTATCTACAGCAGTTATACTCACCTTGCCGATTGATAGGTGTATTTCTTCAATAACATCTGACAGGTCTTCAGTACGAAATGTATCAGTCGACAATTTTTTCATTTTTGCGTAGAATATATTCTGTTTCTCAGCTAAAGATGCTTTGGTTTCTGAAAAATCATGTTCAATTTATTAAATCTATTTAAATAAACAAAACAATTTTTTTTGATTGGTATCTGGAATTGTCCCTTACTTTCACTTTTTTCCAGAATCTGAATAGAGTTTCCAATAAATAAAATTTTATCTGTTAGAAATACAGGAAAATGCGAAGGGACGAGAGCATAGTCAACGATGTACTTAGCTCTGCTCTCATAGAAATTGGGTTTTTCCTTCGTGGTCGAAGGTTTCTTTTCGGCAATCTCAATAGTGTTAACCTCTTTTGAAATAAAGAACTCTTGATTGGGGTCAGCCAGAGCTCCGTAAACGACCCAATTAGTAATTTGTTTGTAAAGCATTCGATTCATCCAAGGGATCAACCTGTTAAGGTACGCAATGTATGTATATCAGAATTCTTTCTTGCTGAGACAAAACATAACCAACACTTAATTGATGTAAGTACAATGAAAGTCAAAACATATGTAGATTTACTTACTTCCCTAAGGAGTCTTGAATTTGGACATTTACATCATACTCGTTCTTAACAATTTCGATAAGAACAGTCGAGCTCCTGTTATGAGCTTTCACCTAAAATTAAACTTTTAATTTTTAAAGATTTTCAATGTACAAATAGTGCATTTATTGGGTATTCATTTAAGATGATGTTACCTTCAAAATCAACGAGCTCAAAGTTTGGAACAAAGCTCGAAATGGTTCAATATGAACTCTTATATGGTTTAAAGTAATGTATGGATCATCCAAAATCACCATTTCCAGATTGGCTACAACATTTAGATAATCCTCTAGTAATTCTCTAATGCCGTTACTGAAAGAATTGATGTATAGGCCACTGGAAGACGGTTTTCCACCCCCAATTTTCAGACCTACATTAATGAAAATTTTAACGATTAAATAATTCCAGCTAAAATGCAATGCAAGAACACTTTATGACATTGCAAGACTAATTACACGAGAAATGTATATACAATGTGGGGGGGGGGCGTTAAATGGATAAAATGAGGAGGAAAATAAAAAACGAATCGAGATTTACGAAATATTCACAACCAAGTGTGCAGAACAATGTCGATGCACAAGCGTACATGCTTGATATGAATGAACTTATATTTATTTACATGCATTTAAGAATCACGGCTTACTAATTTCTTCAGTAGCCTCTTGAAAACTGTTTAACTGTTTAAAATATGAAGCAATATCGAGCACACCATTTAAAACCGACAGTTCTGATGGATGGAGCAATGGCACTTGTAATATGGGCTTCATCTATAAATGTAAAAAAGCACACAGTTAATTCATTTCATTTCATGCCTATTTCGCGTGCACTCTTATGTACAAGAATATAAGTTGTAAAAATATACAAATACAATTGAGATAATGGTAATGTCCATAAAAATTTCCGAAACTTTACCTGGAAAAATCTTCCATCAAATTCGAAAATATCCCCAGGAAAACCACTGAGAGCCAGGAGGAGTTCGTGATACATTTTAACAATAATTATTACCGTATATTGAGTATTTAAATTCCACCTAAAGCCATAAACTCTACCTGCTTTGAACTTACTAATTATATGCTAAACCAAAATAAGTAAACCACTGTGGGCTGGCAGATAACATTGTTCTCAAGCAATCTAGTCTATATATATTTGTCGGCTTTTCTTTTTTGCCGAAAAATATTTTATGATTTTTCTGATCTTCCCACTCGAACAATAGAACACATCCGTAAAAACTACACGAATGCCGCCTTAAATCAGCTGTGCTGGACACACATCTCACTATGCCTTTATGCTGTTCCCGTAGCGCACATGCTTTACTGAGCTACTGATCCTGTTTCACAACTTTTTCATGAACATTTTTCATGAAATTCATGCTTCGACTATATTTAATATGAGTTTTGTACACTGAGAATAAACGATTTATTCTGCATTTGTATTAGTCATAGTCTCATGAATTTTAAAAGAGCGAATAACGATGCATTATAGGTGATAATTTTGCGAGTAGCGTCAGTTATTTTAATTCAATTTTAAATTACAGTCATTACATATTATGTACATAAAGTACATATCTATTGTATATACATAGGCAGCAGTCTAAATAACTATAGATATAATATAAATACATTTATAAATAAATATAAATATATTTATATTTTAATAAATAAATAGTAATACTGTATGTTTTTCAAGAGCAGAGTAGATCACGAACGGTGGGGACAACATTGACAAGTAAGGATCCTGCTCAACAACGACACATCAGCTCTTCTTTCAGGATATTGTAGCCGAGCAAAGGATAGAAAGACTTCCTCCAATGTTGTTTGAGATACAGAATACTCTTCAATGAAATCCACAAAGTTGGACTTTATATTTTCCATTGTTTGAAATAACACATCCCAAGCTAGTGCTGTATTGTATATTTGGTACTGAAGAATGTTCTAGATCGAGCAAACAAAATATATATTATTCTTTATTCTAACACACACTTTTGATAATAGCAGTTAAACTACAATATATTGCTTAATTTTTCCCAAATATGGGAACAAGTGCAAAAAAAAACTACATAGTTTGCCTATTTTTGAGAGAGAATGTTTTACCTGATGTTGATCTTTTAAAGTGCATGGATCAAACACTTGAGTTATTTGCTCATGCAGCCTTTTCAACCGTTGATCATCTTTGACTAACAAAAACTTCAGCTTAATTGTGAGACAGAATCCCTGTGCGTATTTGGACTTGAGATGCTCTACTCCACCGATACACTGCAACTCTCCGTTTACCATGATACCCAATCTCGTACAAAGCGCCTCACATTCTTCCATGCTATAAAAATAATCAAAATTATTGCTCACATAAACATCTTTGTCAAATTAAGTGAAAATTCTCTCTATATTCCCAATATAGAACTACAGTTAAATTCATGAACTTTTTCACACATTGCACGCATAATAGTTATCAGTTATTTAGTAATCATTCATAAAGATTGGAAATGTTTTATAATGTCAACCTATGGGATGTTAGGATGATGGCTTGTCCTGCCTTTTTAGATGACGCAATACTAGTCCATAATTCACGTCTGGCCACAGGATCAACTAGTGGAAGAATAACAATAAAAAATATTATTCTAATTCAACACTCTGGGTGTTTCTGAGATAGTAAAGCAAATAACTTCTGAAAGGTTTTTACCCCCAGTGGTTGGTTCATCAAGCATCAGAATTGGAGGATCTCCAACCATAGCCATTGCTGCACTCAGCCTGCGTTTCATCCCTCCACTGTACTTCTCACAATGGACATCAGCATTTTCCATCAAACCTTAATGATTTTCAGCACCAATGAGATTTAAGAATTTAATACACATGATTTTAATACAATGAGTATAGGAGAGATGTATTATCATGCTGGTAAAGTTACTTCCCATACCTAGTTTTGTTAACCATTTGTTTGCTTCTGCTTTAACACGTTTTCCAGGGATACCCCGAAGCCTAGAGAATAATTCCAGCATTTCTCTTCCTGACAGTACACCAATAATCCCGTCAAATTGGGGACAATAACCGATTTTGGAAAGGAATTCTTTATGATTATCCTTCAAAGTTTTCATCATGGTGTAAGCATTTCCATCGGAAACAATTTCATCTCCAGTAAGCATTCGAAAAGTTGTCGTCTTTCCAGCTCCATTAACTTTTATGATCATACAAATTAAATACTCACTACTTAATTAATACTTGTACCAATGCTACATCTTAAATTGACGACAATATCAACAACTGCAAATAACTGCAAAATGGTAATGGAAATAGTAATGTTTTTCCTTATAGTTTCTCACCTCCTAATAACCCAAAACACTCCCCATAATGAACTCCAAAAGTCAGTTTTGAAACTGCAGAGAAACTCCCAAAACTTTTGCAAATGTTGTCGACAACAATAGCATCTTCAGAAACACGACCTAAGATAAATAAAATATTTTTGTTTAAAACTTTTATTTTAAAAATTTGTGCATTTTTTAGATTAATTTAATCTGATTTGGGACGAGTAATTGTTTTACCTGAAGTAATTAATGAACGAACTCTCTCAGCTTCAGTTTTCACATCTTCGTCATTAGAATGGCCAAAGAATTGAAACTTTTCTGCTTGGAATAAAGCATTTTGAAGTTTTCGGAACAAACCATACTCAATGGCAATTAGTACAAATTTGTACACCAAGCCCATTATGAACATACAGGTAAGTTCCATCCCGATTCCCATTTGGTCATCGACATAATCGTACCATTTAATGTAAGGCTCAGGTTCATAACAGTATCCACTTAATTGTGCACAGTTTTCTATGAATTAAAGAATTTCATTTTAGATCTATCAAAATAAAATGACAGTAGAAGCATAAGATAAAACTTTTTTTCTAATCCCACCACAGCACTGTTGGAAAATCCAAGCTCCTCTGATATTTGATAAATCAGGGTCGCAGATGATTTCGCCGAAATCTTCTCTAACGATATTGCACCTGCTGTTTAATGCTGACGTTTTCGTAAAACTCATGGTAGTAGTTGCTGCTCCATATGTAGGAAACAGCCTTCCAAACCAAGCAATGATTTGAGCAGTACTCTTTTTATCACTGGTTTGTAGGCCATAAACCACAAGATTGACTATCATGCCTAAAGATAATGAAAACGTATAGAATACATTTTGAGAGTAGTTTCAATAATGAGATTGTAGCTAGAAATAATGATGGAATTGACGAATTAACTATTAAATATTTTTTTACCAGTTAAAATATGCAAAATTGTGACTAGAGTAAATCCTCCCGGAACAGATGAGGTCAACAAGCTCAATAAATACGAAAAGGATATGGCTCCGAATCCGTAGACAAATAAAATCAAGAATGCAACTCCTGTAGGATATCACAGTAATTTTCATTAAAGCTTTCAAACAGAAGAAAGAGAATCTTAATTATAATTATAACAGATAATAAATGATTTTTGACTCACCAGCCCCACTATTATTAGTAAAAGCATGATAAATTTCAAAAATGGGGAAGCAAGCGGTCATGGCACAAATGAGAACGATCATGAAGAAAAAGTCCCATACGAAAGACGCTCCCCAGTAGATAATTGGGCTAGTGCCAGTCATCAATTGAACTTGCTTTGCCTACAATGTAAACATTTAAAAGTATTAGCGTAATTGTGTGGTAAATTGTGTTTAGAAATTAAATAGTGAGAAAATAATGGTACTTTGCACTGCCTCTCTTCGATAGGAAACACAATGTAACTGGCAGCCAACAGAGCTAATCCTATTGGCATAAAAACAGCAAATAGGATAGGGATCGTTTCTGCGAACTGAGGATTCGTGTTTGCCATACTTCGTAGCTGATCAAGGCCACTTCTTAATGGATGATTTGTTATTTCGATGGAAAACTCTTTTCCTTGATCCAAATATTTTAGAATAGTGTTGCTTAGTATGTTTATGGACAAAGGAGTAGAATGAAGTGGGATCGTTGAGAGCATCGCTTTGACATTTGTCGCCGTCATCTCTGCAGCGACAATGTACTTTTCCCGAAAGATTCCTATATCTTTGGTGGCAATTTCTAACAACCTCTCCGAAACATTTGTTGTTAATGTTGCTGAAGAACCGACGACTGATGCGTAAACGTCCCCAATGTTCTAGTATAAAAAGTAGATCAAAATAACTTATAATACAAATATTTAGACATTGCCCTTTCCTTACACCGACTTCATTTAAAATTTCGCCAATTTTCACCACATTATACCACCGTAAAACTTCGTACGACTGGTGAAAATAGAACTATAGATCGACGGAAATGTAGGCATTAAGAAAGAAAAGTGGTTTGTTTTAGTAAATTCCCATTTTTGATGTTCTTAAAATAATGTCATTGTGCTATCATCGTTTACTTTTATATCATCAGCGACGGAATAGAGGGTTATTGGATCGTTGTAGTCTGAGAGTTGTATCTTAAGAGCAGGCCTTTCTTGATTTGGTCTTAGCACGGAATTACTTATCAATATGGCCGCCATAACCAGTAAAACTGGGAAAACAAACTGAAAATAGATAATAACAACAAAATTATCGATAAGTTCATTGATTATATTAATAATATCAAATTTATGTTAGGTGATTTACTTGACTAAGAAATAAGCGTCGTTTTCTAAATGTATACGTAAACTTCTTCACGAATAGACCATAAAACTGCTTTACAATCAAAGCAATGCCTTCCGTTCTGCCATCTTGAAGATCTAGTTCAACAGGAAGGAAGATCATTAATTATGTTTTTAATTGCTTATGATTTGCAGCTGGTAAGCTTTCAGGAATGAACTTAAATAACTTACTGTCATTGCTACCCCAGCTTTCTGTTTCATTCAGTTCACTCGCATGACTTTCAGATTTTTTAAGATGGTGCAACTCTCCAACTCTGCTCAAGAAAATTAGCATTGATTTATCACATTCAATATATGGAAAACATTGCATGCATTAGAGATTGTAATTTCTATATATCTTTATTTATCTTACTTGACGAAAACTTCATCCATGGTGGTCAGAGAAAGTCCAACAGTTTCAATTCCCAAATCAGCTTTTGCTTTGTTCAATTTAGAAAATAAGGCTGGATATGCGGATTGGCTATGACTTTCTGCCGGAATGGTGAATGTCAACTCTGACCCATTCTGTGCTTTTAACTCGGCATTTTCAATGTGCTCTTGTATTGCCGACAAAATTCTGTTTGTATCTGCGTCTGTTGTTACTATCATTTTCAGAGAGTAACCAGTCCCTGGAAGATGGTAAAACATTGAAATTACATTAGTTTTAATTCCAAATGGAACAAGACAGAATAAATAGTTATTTTTCCCACTTGATATTAGTAACGTTTAAGTATATTAAGTGCATCATGTTCTGGAGAAAGTTCCGGACGTGATTAATCCATAAGAAATTTTTTTACCATAAAACTTTTTCAAAAACATGGGACTCCCACAGCATTGTAATTTTCCGTCAGCCATAATGGCTACTCTGTCTCCCAAACAATCAGCTTCTTCCAGAAAATGTGTTGTCAACAATATTGTTCGATGTCCTCTCATTTCCTTGAAAAACATCAACATTATTGCTTAATCATTGAATTTAAAGACGTATAGCCTAAATAAGTATAGTAAACACTCGATGGAAAAGTGTTTGTACCAAAAGGATATCCCACAAAGCCCTCCTGCTCTCAATATCCATACCTGAAGTTGGCTCATCAAGTATTACCACCTGTTCGTCAATAGACATAAAAATTTGAGATTTGATTTGATTTAAGACAATAATTCAATAATAATAGTAAAATTTGCATTGACCTTTGTTCCTCCAATTAGAGCACAGCCCAAGCAAAGTTTTCTTTTCTGTCCACCAGAAAGGGACCTAGATAATGTATTTTTCTTATCCGCAAGTTGGAGTTTATTCATAATTGTTACTGTTTCTTCAATCGCAGCTTTTCTAGTTAATCCCTTAAGCTGTGTAAGATAATGATCAAAAATAATTGAAATATGTTTTTCATGCCACGCACTTTATGTTTATTGCATATACAGCGGAAGTCAAATGCTCACCATCCCAAAAAATTTCAAATGCTCTTCAACGGTTAATTGATTAAATAGCATATTATGCTGAGGACAGAGTCCCAAGTTTTCTCGAACTTTATCCATCTCATTTTTAATGTTCAAACCGTTTACAAAGGCAGTTCCACTGGTAGCCGAATACATTCCTTCAAATGAAAATTATTTTCATGTTAATCAAAGACCACTACTTTTACTGTCATTTATAAATAGAGGTACTTATTACTTATAAATATATCATACCAGTAAGTATGGACATTGTTGTCGTTTTACCAGCTCCGTTGTGTCCTTTATAATACATAAAGAATATAACACACAAATGCAAGATATTAGGATCAGTTATTTATGGAAACTCATTTTTTTGTTAGCACAGAACGCAAGCCAAATGAAAATGGGGCTGCATGAAAAAGGTTAGGGTAATATCATTTGCAACACACCAAGAAGTGCAGTGATTTGCCCGTCGAACATTTTCATAGTGACACCATCAACAGCAACTTTTTTCCCAAAAAGTTTTCTCAGGTTTGATATTTGAACCCCTACTTTCAAATCTACGGGTTCCTCCTCAAAGCCATCTTTCTGAGGCGTAAAATCCGTTCTTCCACTCGAGGATGTAGTCTCGTCATTTTTTGATTTAAATCCCCATTCACTTTTCTGGAATTATCAAATGGTTTTCTCAGATCAACTAAAAATTAATGTATGCAAAATATTATAAAATTATCTAAGACTTATGTTTACCTGGAATATGTAGTACCAAGGCTTGCGTAGACCGTATTTTGATGGTAGTATATTTTCAAGGTAGATAGTCAGAGTAATATAGAACACCGTACTAACTATAAACATTAGACATGTGTGCCACAAGCATAAGGTATCTAGTGTACTAACATTTCTCCCAATATTGTTCCATTGAAGACCAACACCTATATGTGGAAAAGAAAATATTTTCTCCAGTAATCATAATAATGTTAGATTATGGGAGAAGATTCGAAGAAATTCGAGAAATTCTCTTTTCCTCACGTAAACCTTTCACTAGAATGTTCTCCTTTACTCTCTCTTAATTTGGATGTAAAGTTTCCTAACAAAAAAACTGCGTATTTTGTTTTGAATTTCATTATTAAAACATGGGATCTGGATCGAAACGGTATATAATTATCATTTTCATTGTGAAAAACAATAAACTTGTTTCATAATGGCGAAAGTTGGTGAAAGTTTCAAATGAGTTAATTATCATTTTCAGAGAATATTCCCCCATAGAATTATAAATTTCGCATTGAAAAATACACAAACCTTGTCCTTCGTAACCACTCATAATTTTGATTGAGTAATACAACCCCATGTTGGGTAAAATTGAAATAAATAACTTGGTCGCTAAATTTAAAGTGTTATATTGCGGTTCCAAAGGCAATGATAAGGCGTAATAGCTGACAAGCCATAGAACCACACCGACAGTAGTAGCTAGAGTAGCTGAAATACAGAAAAGACACACTTGTTAAATATTTGATAAGTTTTTAACGTAATTCCTTTCGTCATGAGTTTGTAAAAAGTTTACGTTTTTGAAAAAATACTGAAACGAAGAAACAGGCGGCGGATGCTGCTATGACGTACAAGAAGAGGACAACCCATAACACCGATGGGTCACTGTACTGAATTACGGCCCCTGCTTCTGAATTGAAGGGAATGAAGAAGAGCAAAACAACAATTGTCACACTAAAGATAAGAACGATTAACGAGTTCAACATCCAACCGACCCAGTGTATCCAATTTGGAAGTCCCATCATTTTCATTAGTTCCTGATAAATACCCAGTTTTAATTAAGCATTAATTTTTAAAGCTTTGCTTGAATGTTTCCGTCGAAAAAAAGCTGACCTTTATTCCAGTTTCCTTCTCAGAAACCACTCCACGTAAAATTGAGGGTACCATAAAAATAAAGCCTTGAACTAAAAATTGAGGTAGCAAAACACTGTAGAGATTTGTGAAGTCAAAAGAACAATAAGGGGGATAGGGAAATTCTTGAATGCTAATCTGAAATTAAATTCCGTGATAATTTTAGCTAATTTGTGATTTATAATTTAGTGAAATTCTATATTCTTATAATGACATTTGTTTGAATATCTTACACTTAAATCAGGATCTTTGTTGGTGAGATGCTTTATAATAACTTTGTCAAGAAGGATTTGTACTCCTGGGAATCCGGATTCCCTGTATCGACGGGCTCTCCCTGTTTATATAGGAAATATCGGGAAATATTATATATTATGTTTTCAATGAGATATCTTAAAAATCAGAATTATCTCTTCTTACAATGGTTAGGTCCAGGAGTAGGGAACACCGGCATGATTTCGTCAGTATTAACTTGGAAATCAACGAAACGAAGCTTATAGGCGACTTTATGCACATCACCAAAATCTTCGTTTTCGAAGCCCTCATTAAAAATTATAGCGAAGAGAAAACCTAGACGAGTTTCCCAGCTTTCCGACTCGATTTGAAAATTGTAATTTTCTACATCCTTTTCTGTGTCGAATGGCTTAAAAACAACTGAATCCAAAGGCAGTTAGTTCGAGAACCATATTTTTAGTCAAATTATTGAATTGAGATTTATAATCTGAAGAAATTTAAGGAATTACAGTCCAGGAACGGTGTGCAGTTGGAAGGCATCGTGAAGGTTGCTTTCAGATTGTCAGTCAGTTTACGAGTTACTTCATTAGCGGGTGCATAAGGAATTGTTACTGTTACATTATTATTATTACTAGGGAGGCTGCAAACTTCTTGAAAGGTGAAGTCAAGTAATTGCTAGACATTTAATACAAATTAGATTTTACATAACATTCGTTATCAATGCAATTATGATTTTAGGTAGGTATTCATCAAGGTTCTCCTGTATTTAATAAACGCGATTGTAAATAAAAATATTTTTGTCTGTAACCTGTTCCGTATATTCAGGGAATGTTGTAATCGTATCATTGCAGAGAGTTCCCGGTGAATCTGCACCGAGACTATCCCCAGTGCCAATCTCGGCTTTAAGATATGCCATCAAAATGGCAAAAATTGTTGGTAATAAGATTTCGAAAGCAGTGACTACATAATGTCGCTTTCGAAAAATCAAGTTTTTCCACGTAAGAAGTAGAATTCTTCGCAGAGTCGCTCCTCTGGACGCTGAACCCATTGCAAACGCAGAAATTGACAGATGTTTTTAGTTATTACTTTCCCTTAATTCGAAGTAGGTACCTACACAATTTACTATATAACAGGAAAAACTTCAATGTCGTGGTCCCGTTATCCATCAGTTGTAGGTAAATCCAGAGATAAGCAATGACAGAATGATGCACTGATTATGACAGCAGAGAGAAGAAAGAAAGATAGGCCTGCAACATCCAGCTTTTATGTCTACGTGCTGTTCTCTCACCTTACTCAATATTTCCTACTCATTTTCAGAGCTTTTATCATTTATCACATTACAAGTTCGCTGATATCGAATATTTTAATTGTGAACACTTGTAAACTGTACACAGATAGGTCCTCGTAGAACATATTTATTGACAATGAACAAATTCGTAAAAATAAACTGACAGTTATAGTCTATATGCAATAGCCTATCATTGTTAGCATTGGTATACGGAAACTTGACAACCAAAACTTCACAACCGGGGGTAGTGAAATTTCACAACCAGAGAGTGAATCTTCACAACCAGAGAGTGAATCTTCACAACCAGAGAGTAAATCTTTAAAATCAGAGAGTGAAGCGTTACAATAGGGTTTAAGTGACGGGTATGTATACTTAGATGGCCTAAATTGGAGTTTGTTTAAATTTTTTTAGGTTAGGTTAGGCAAAATTTTGAAAATAGTGATTTCATTCTTTGGTTGTGAAGATTCACTCTCTGGTTGTGAAGTTTCATTCTCTGGTTGTGAAGCTTCACTACCCCCGGTTGTGAAGTTTTGGTTGTCAAGTTTCCGGGATCCGTTAGCATTGCCCATGCAGATAAATGATCTTGTACAGAATATCATTGCATACACCATGCATACGTCAAGAAATTCCCATTTATATTCTACAGGCTATTTTATACATGTACATCATTTACTTATTATTATTTATTTTTCATAGTAGAGATTAGGCCGAGAGAAATCATGAGAAAATAAACACGCGAAATATTATGCAGGTCATTTAACCGACCACAATTCAGTACACAGCGGAACGTTGTGCGTGTGCTCCTCTCCCGCTATGACGTCACAGCGGAACGTTGTGCGTGTGCTCCTCTCCCG